>MU622425.1:24752-45731 GCA_025399235.1 Backusella circina FSU 941
AATGCATGTGTGCAAATCATTTACAAAACTGTTGAGGATTGCTATTGTTCTTTTTGCTGTTGCTAATGGTTCAAAAAGAGTATCTTGAATCATGCATGTTTATTACTTGATTGTTTGTTCATATATGTATTTCGGCACTCTCGCCCGTATTACATACAACTCGCATTGACTCGTAAGACAAACATTTCTTTGTTACAAATCATGTCAAATAGACATCGATGACTTTTTTGAATATACACTCTTTTTTTATTTGTTGTAATAACCAAAGTAATGATACAAAGCCATTACTTTTCATACATCATCTAAAATATAAATGATCAAAAAAGAACAGTTGACCTTTTCCATTGATAGGAAATCAAAACAAACTGAAATGATTGGGTTAAGAGAAATAAAAAACAATATTCTCAATATTTATTATAACATCAGCAGACAAAGTAGACTGAGTTAGATAATAATATTGACATTAAGGAGAGAAAAATAATAAGCAAGAGAAAGAGAGAGTGAGAGAGCGGAGACCCATTTCTGTTCACTCTAAAATAGACAATAATTGCCTTTTAGGATGATATCATTTTACGCCTCACTCGCTTGTTAACAACCTGACTTTTAAAGTAGATCTAATAAGAAAAAAAACCATCTTTTTGTACTAATGAAAAACAATAAAACTAAAATAGAACTTTTAATATTTTATCTTTTCTATTTTCTTTATTAATTTACATATAAATAACATGTCCATGTTTATTGGAGGGATTTCACAATTGTTCATCATTGGATCATCAACTGAAAAAAAAAAAAAACCTAAAAAAAGAAACAGAAATATTGACAAGAAAAAAAAAAAACTTGATATTGTACGACATTACAAAAAGCGTTTCACAGCATGAATGGATTTTGGTCTGATTGTGTTGAGCCATAGCACCCTTTTGAAACACTAAAATACTTGTTATGGTTATTTTGGATGTGAAAAAAAAAGAAAAGGATCTTTCATATGGTTTTCTCAGAATAAAATACGTAAATCCTAAAAAAGGAATGAGATCAAACCCGATTTGTCAGAACTTTTGTATTCTAAAAAAAAACCCACAAAACCCTTTTCAAAAAATATTTTTTCTAAAACAAGTAAAGACGATGTTGTTATAAGAGATTTTAGTAAGAAAAAGAAACTATTTCAAATGTTGACCTGATAAACATGTAAAAAGTGTTTTTAATCTTGATTATTAATGATAAAATCAAAGTAAGAGAACTAGAGTAAACGTGTTAATAAAATTGGTATATATAATTACTATATTGACGAAAGCATTGCTATTTACGCAGTTTATAAATGTTAGAGCCCGTTCTTTTGTGTGAATGGCTTTTTTAAATTAATTTTTATAAAATGATCTTACAGTTAAATTCGAATTAAGCATGTATCGTTCTACTATCTGTTGTCTTTTTTTTTTGTCATACAAAAGCTAATTTTGAAGAAAAAGAAAAAGGGGGGTTTGGAATTCCTATCCATGATGAACTTTATCTGTGAATTTTAAGGGGAATAAAAAAGAATAAATTAGGGCAATTTAAACGTGCATCGATTATGACGATGTTGAAACTTTTTTAATGAGGCATTTTATTGTTCTTTATTAAAGCACAGCTAATTTATGAAGGGTTTTTAAATCCAAGATATAGCCATTGCTGATTTTATAAAGTGGAATATAGCCATGTTTAATGAGGGTAAGATAGATACAGATTGTATTTTCAAAACTGAGTTTGTTCAATTTGTTTAGAAAAGGAGCCTGTTTTTACCCATTACTCATGGCATTTTTTTTATAAAAAAGGGATTTCAATTTCCCGATCATTTTCAAGAAAAAAAGAAAAACAAGAATAACTAAATCAGTCTTTTCTTGTAAGGAAAAAATAAAATACTTGTTCGCTCCATACTTAATCGGATACTCAGATTCTTATTACTAATAATATAATAATCAGTAGAAGACGTTATATATATATATAAAGATACACAGTAACCTGATGAAGCTATAGGTATTTTTACATCCGAGCCATTTGTAGAATCAAACGGTCCAAGAATTAGTTGATACATAATTGCTATATTCTTCTCTTGCTGAATATTAACAAACTCAAGTATGTTTTTTGTGAATAATATTCAATTGCCAAGTTGTACAAAAGGAAACTATGGCTTGTTTTTAGTGATATTGGTGATACAATTCACGCCACTATTATAAGCAGCTTTGAATTTTATCAATGTGTGTTTTTCTTGTTTCAGGCTTCTACTCTTTTAGATTATTATTTGTTTTGTTTAAAAAAAAAAAACACGAATAGAACCAATTTATATTACTAAAATAAAGTTTATTGACTACAGTAAGACCCAATACTTGATTTTTATCATCACCAGCTTTTTTTTTGTTTTGTTTTCAGAGATCATGTAAAAAGATAGAAAAAAAAAGAGTACTGTATTTATTAACAGTGAAAAGTACAATACATAAACTGTATTACAAAAATAAACTTATACAATATCCAAATTGACATGCACTGATAATACCACCTTGATTAAAGTGGCAAACAACAATTTTAATCTTTATAGATAGAGGAGATAATAGTGGTAGTAAATATTGCGGCTAAAGTGAATGTATTATCTGATCTTGCTTAAAACAAATAGATATATATATATATATATTTAGATAATAATAGAGATTGTATATATGTAGTGATATGGTATAGTTAAGTCATGATATATTTTCAATACTCAAAGAAAAAAAGTGCTTAGGCAAATAAATGCGGATAGCGTAATTGATTTAGGAAGAAAGACAAACTCGTTAAAAACCTGTTTTGATACAATCCAGATTTTCTACTTTAGATAAAATGAGAGCTCAATAATCATATTTAAAATAGGATAACAGCACGTTTTATACTTTAAAATAACGTTTTATTGAGGCTTATATCATATAATCACAACACTCCTTCTTTATACTTTTGATCATGAATCAAGTTATAACTTTTCTATGTTAATTAAAAGTCTTGTACTTATTTTTTATTATAGTTGTTGTCGTAATACTACCATTTCCAAGTTTAAAAACTACGAAACTATATTGGGAGGAGTCATATCTTTTTTTCTTTTGTGAAACAAATATAGAGAAGCACAGCTTGTCAAACAATTTATGCAAATCTGTAAGGAGGTGGAGGGTAGATAAAGATAAGATTGGTGTAACATGTATTTATGAGTACAAATGGAACCCTGGATTAGAGAAACATAGAGGCTTATTCCTGTTTTTCTTCTTTTAAAAACCTTATTTCTATTTGATTTTACAGTATCAACAATGTCCTTAATAAGTACGAATCGCTCAAGTTACTACAAAGTGTTAAAGTGGTGCTTTGTGATACAACTCCAGAGGTATTACCTCCTTTGATTGCTGATAGTTTTCCTGAAGATGATATGATGAGTGTTGAGCCGAGATTTGACAAGATTACTTGTGAGTGTGTGAAAACGACGTAAACAGGTTGATCAGCATTTTATTTGGCTTCTAGTGAAAGTTTAAGATGTCACTATAATAGATTCTTTAAATAAACAAAAAAATATCTTATTAGTGTTTAAACATTGGAGTCACTATTACATAATATGACTGTGTCATTGCTTTTAATAACAATTATATGATCGAATAACAGGTGGTCTATTGAATATATTGGAAGTTTGAATAGAACAATTTAGCTTCATTGTAACGTTCTGTATTAAAATACTTAATTATTTTTATGTCATCAAGATGCCCTTACTCAAAGCACTTCTTCCAGCTGGTTCTTCCTGGCTCGATACTTTTTAACTATTGTACAAATTGGTATAGCTCTGTTTTATTTCTCTTGTCATTGTAATTAAGAGTGTCTGTAGTCTTCCTATTTTGTTTAAATATACTAAAGGAGGGGTTTCTTTAATAGACGCTGTTTCTAGAACTTCACAGTATTTTATTTTTTGTCGTTGTAAGAATCCTGTATCATCGTCCACATAGTATAGAGCCTTTTCAGTTGAAACTTTATCTCCATTTTTAAAGCAGCTTTTTATTTTCTAGAGTTGAATTTGACTACTACTATATATGATGCTAATTGCTGCCAACTTTCCCACTTGGTTGCTCAAGATTGACGTGTGCAACCGAATACAACAATCTTACCGTCGTTTTGCCCAATCTGTACATGGTATATACTTGGCAAAGAGGAAATCACTAGTGAGTTCCGTTATTCTCATAAATTGCACCGTCGCACTTGCAACTTTAATTATTACTAAAATAGGGTTCTTCTTATATCGTTCGTATATGGGTGTACTGAAGTGAACATCGCGTACCAAGAGCGTTTCATCCGTTTGATTTTGTACTTGAATAAATACGGGTACAGATGTACTTAAAGGATCGTAAAGGATCGTAAAGGATCGTGAGAAACATAAAGGACGCCACATTTTTTTTTATAAACTCTTCTGGTGTTGTAATATAGTGGTCGTCGGCCACTTCTGGTACGAGAACTTTCATTAATATACTGATGGTTTGATTGTCGTTTAATATTATTTTACTGATCAGATCAGTTCCTGGTATATAGTTATCTAAAAAAAAAAAAAGTCATATAAGAACGTATCTACAATTCTATAGTATATTCGCTTACCATTTTAAATATTAAAATAGTAGCGCGGTAAACATGCCTCTGAGGATTCACCACTAGTAAGTATGGTTTCTATTAAATCATTCCAACTGATAGTTTTGACTATTATCGGCGCTTTTTTAAATGATTGATTCTACTTGTACCTTTTTTGTAGGAGCCAAGCGGCGTGAACCCAGGAATCTAGCTAGAATCTTGTTTATAACAGAGAGTATATTAAGGTTTAAGATATAATATATTTGGATGGTGATATTAGTCTATGTTACTTTTAACTAATTAATCGTTGTTAAAATATATGCATTGCTACCTTTAAGAAAGAGTGATCTTAAACCAATACTAGAACACCATAAATCATTGACGAATAGCACTAAAGCAATATATTTGTTTATTGAGTATGGTTATGGTATGTAATCATAGTTAGATTTACCTCTTAAAAGAAGAAATATACCATTTCTATTGATGTCACAAGTTAAAAACATTGCATGTAAAGAGTGATGTTTTACTATTACTAAAATAGTGGCAAACGTAATTAAAATTATGATATTTAATATACCATCAGCGATATCTTATCGCATTTTGAGATGCGTGGTACCGATTTAATGGTAAATAAATAAGTATGCTTGGTGCTATTCATATTTGAGCGAAAGAGAGTAAAACGATAGAAAGAAAAAGAAAAAACAGGTTTCCTACCCCTTATTCATCATTCAAAATAAAATGAGTTATTTACTATTTCTTCTGATAAATCAAACAATGAATTCATGCAAGATAAAATAAATAAATAAATAATTAAACTACACAGCCCCACTGGAATATATATTTCATGATAAATACGAGTTTGCATATCCCACTCTTAGGAAACACTCCAAGGTAAATAAAGAAATTATAATGTATTTAAAATATTTGGACTTGGGCATTGAATTGATGTCGCCCTAATTCAACTTTTAGTATAAAGTGTAATGTATGTAATAACATCTATAAGTTTTCTATATGACTATAGTTGTTTTACTTCTTTGCCTAAAAAAAAATAGCGTTTGAGAGGCTACAAAAATGCTTGTAATTTTTAACAAACGTCAAGCCAGAAAATAGAGTTGACCCGGTCCGTATTGACGAAATAATGAAGGAACGGCCCGAAAAGTCAAATATCCCATACTAAGGAAGGTGAAACACAGAATACGTGAGAAGAGAAAATGAAGTTGCGTGCAATAGATTACTAGCCAATATAATTAGCTAGTTAAACTTAAAAATAATATATAATTGAACTATAAATAAATAAAAACCATCTCTTTGACTTAAGATCTTAGAGTAAGCCCTGTAGGCTGTATTCTTAAACTTACACAGAGCCAAAAAGCTTTATTCAAAATTACTAAAAGGGAAAATCGATTATTTCATCCCCAAGGACATTTTATACGAGTTTCTCATACTTGGTTTCAGGGTTAAATTTTTATTGACAAAAACATCTATCTCTTCATGAAAAGTAAGAGAGTCTGATAACATTATAATTACTTATATGTCTATTTTTTATATTACCCCTGTTACAATGTGGATTGTAGAAGTATTCAACTTTAAAAAAAAGCTATGCATAATGACGCTTTAGTGGGATAAATCCTGTTATACGTGATATCCCAATGAATGTAAATAGTACTATCAGTATCATTTACTGTAGCCAATTGATGGTGTTAAAACTACCTGATATGAGTAAAAATTGTAGCTATACTAATTTTAGTAGACGTGATATAGAGATTATCTATAATCTAGAGATGGCCAATTGGTCTTCATTTCCTGTTAACGCCTAACATAGAATAAACAAGGTCATGATATGACGAGTACCTGTACAACAGAGAAATATACATATATATATATATAGACATATATTAGAAATACTCTGCACAGTTTAGCTTCTCCCAGCACATGTCAGTCCTTCTCATACCAGATTCGTAAACAAAACAAGTTCTTGGCGTATAGTATAGATGTAAAAATCCTCTTTGTATTACCAAAGGCAGCATCTTGTGTAGTAGTTCTCACATGTACTACGACATTGTTGAGACCATATGGAAAACTTTCATCTTCACAACTATAAATAACACATATGTTAAGTTATCATTGCAGATGAATGGATTCATTATTTATAAGGCAGGTATTTTTTTTATTCAATCTGCTCTCTCATGATAATCAAAGTAATATGATTGGTTCATTTCGATCTCTCTGTTGTTTTGAATCCACAAAAAAAGGGTTTGACAAAAACATATCGTAATACAGGTACGAACATAAAGCATCTCCCTCCGTGTTTCGAAATATAAATTACTTTATTGTTCATCTGATAAATGCCACATGTTTTTCACAACATCAAATGTCATGTTGTACTCAATACCTTAAACGTCACTAAGATTATTTGTAAAATACATTAAAACAAAAACGAGAGACATATGGAATCAAGCGTTTACTGTGACTATTTGCAAAGTGGGTCACGTGTACATACGATATGTGCAGGAAAAAAGGGCTATACAAATGCCTTTTGTTTCTCTTTCTTTTCTTTTTCTCTTCTCTCTTCTTCATATCTAAAAAAAAAAACACTAACAAGTGTAATAGTTACTGCACCAAGAAATTAAAAACTACGAGATATCACCTATGAAGACAAGATTAGATAAACAACCACTCTATCACCGCTTTTCATTACTTTCAGACACCGTTCCAAAGTGTCAAGTAAGCAGAAAGTTACAGCATAGATCGACTCAAAGTATAAAAAAGGTAAAAAAGTAGTAAATATGCATTTATATAAGCACTGGATGCATAATCTAAACCGTCTCTATACAGAGAATGGAGATAAGCAAAGAAGAAGAGCAGGAGCAAGATGATCAGCAACAAAGAAGTTACCTTGAGCAATTACAAAAAGAAGCATTTGATGAACTTCGGCTTCAATTACAACATTATAATGACGAGTTCATTACACGAATGCGATACATTGAACAAACACGCGACTATCTATACAAAGAACAAGATGACGATATGCAGGAATTACAAGCATGTTTTAACGCGGCTTCGGTCAAGGATTATTCTCAGTTGATCGAATCATACAGAGGAGATACTCACACTAGTCCCAATATGTTTTGATAAGACTTGTTTTTTTTTTATGCAAGTGAGAGGGGGAAAACGAAAGAACCATATTTATTACTATTGTCATTTTCATTCCATTCATTCTACAGTCTCTACATCTCCTTCTCTTATATATCATCTCATATCCATTATGTACACACACACACACACACATACACGCACATATACAGAAAACATGACAAAAAAGAGTAAATATTTTTATATATAAAAACCAGTTTGCTTCACAAATTACGAGTTTATTATGATTATTATTATGAAATTGAGAAAAAATTACAAATTAATGAGAGGGGTGAGGAGAATAATTGAGAAAAAATAATAATTGTATAAATAAATAAAGACGGTACAGAGTCAAGTATGGTGTCAATACCATGAAATGAATAGAAGCACCAGTAGAAGGCACAAGAGCATGGTGCAGGGATCAGAATAACAGAAGAGTAGAGGTGGCGATACCAGAGCAGAAACAAGAAGGGAAAATACATAAAAACAAATTGAATCACTCTTAATAAAATAAATCACAATTAAAGCTGGCGATATCTGTTCAAGCGCTTAAGCATACGAGATTAGTCCCCCTTTTATTCAAATTTAAGCTTCATTTCTCCATAATTTGAAACTATTTCTCAATAATTTGAAGCTTTTTCTCATTTTCTTGAAAAAGACAGTATTTACAATGTAAGTTTATTTATCAGTAAAAGAAAAAGAAAAAATAGAGTCAACTACGTCATATCAGTCGATAATGAATTCATTAGATTCATCATGGTGCCTATGATTTACATATATTGCTTAGTACAATATATACACACACTTTATCAATAATGCCACTTACCTATACTAGGCGATCTCTCAGGTCTTGTTGCCGGTGGTGAACCCATCACCTGTTCATAAATAGGATGGTTCAATTGATCCAACTGTATATGAGGTGATCCAAAATCAAACCCACTTGCCAGGTGTAAATCATCCAAGGGCTGTAGCGTTGGCATCCCCTCAGTCATTTGTGCAAATACATCATCCGTCCATACTGTTGTATTATCCGGTTGTTGCAAGGTATGCCACACTTCCTCTCTTGGTCTTACCGTCAACTCAGGTAATCCCTTCAGTCTTCTCCACTTATTTGTTCGATTAAAATCATAATTGATGGCAAGGTACCAAAACTCGGTAAAGAACTCTGGAGGTAATTCCCAACTGGCGCTCATGGTGGGATCACCGCCATGATAGACTGCGCCATTGAGGAGCATGGCAAAGCATCGGTCATAGTCCATTTGGTCTCTAAAGATAATCATGCGGTCACGCATGTGGGGTGTGGGGATAAGGTCAATGCGTGGATCGTGGGGGATGGCGAGTTGGAGGATGGTGGGTTGGAGTCGTGCTGCAGAGTTGCCCACCTGGGAGACGGCGGTTTGTAGTCGTAGTTGGAGACGTATGTGCTGGATAGCACTTACACTAGATGTGGAGGGCTGTTGTTGCTGATCTTTGTTACCCTCGTTGTTGTTACGATCATGATGATCACTGTACACTGTCTTTTCCTTTTCCCGTTCCTCCCTCTTGTGCCTCTCCAACCAAAGTCGCATATTTTCATCCTCCTCTTCTTCCTCTCTCTTTATATATACTGATTCAGGTGACATGGTCTCTTCTGCTGTTCTTCCAGCATCTGATTGTTGTCCCATCATATCTCCATCCTCTTCCATGTCATCCTCCTCCTGTTCTTGATCATGTTCCTCATTGGGTTTATTCTCTGCAAGGTGTTCGGGGGATTCATTTCTTGTACTGTTTGAAAAATGCGATGCCATCGTTGGTTTCAGGTTGATATTGTTTCGGGTATATGCATTAACATACGCTTCAATAGCGTGTGGATTGGTCTTGGCCATCTCACACAAGGCCTCCTCTGTAAGATAGGGTGAATGGGTAGGGATATGAATATTGTGATGAAGACATACAAATTGCAGACTGAGTACGACCCCCTTTAAATACCAGTTCTCGGCGCGAAACCCGTCCAGTTTCTTTTTGGTCTTGTTGAGTTCTTTTACTGCGCTGTTTCGCTGCTCTCGTAGATTCTTGATGGTGCCTTCCAGATCGCGTAGGTGCCGCTCTTTGCGTTCACGGAATGCGCGTTGTGCTGCTCGGTTCTGGGCTTTACGTAATGCCGGTGATGCAGGGTTGGGTTTTCGGCCAGGTTTTTTGCGGATCTTGATGGGTTGATCATCTTGGTATTCCTGCAGCTGAGGCAAGGGTACATCACTAACATAGATTGATCCCATGGACATGGAAGAGGGAGAGAAGGCGTCATTAGTATAATCATGGTGCTGTTGTTGTTGTTGTTGTTGTTGCTGGTTTAATAGATTATGAAAGTCTGGTTGTGACAGAAAGTCATCCATATTATTTGGGTCAAATTGACTCATATTTTAGTTATTTTTACAAGGGGCTTACTAATAGGAAATATTACAGTAATTGATTGATATTAATTAAGAGTACTAATGATGATAATGATGATAATGATGGAGGTTATTTATAGTGTATGGATATAAAGGAGAATGGGATTAATAAATAAAGAGAGAAAAAAGAAAACAAGAGTGATAAATAGTCTCTTTTATGACTGGATGAAAAGTTAACGGAATTACACGTGAATCACTATTTGTTACATTTTAGCTATTTATACATAAAAACATCTTATTTTATAATAGAGAAAGCATTCAAGTTACTCTTCTCTTTTGCTCTTATTCTTACTAAAGGGTTTTTATTATTGACTATTTATTGTTGTTGTATTCAACCCGTCGATTGTTTCTTGGTCATGGCTGTGGCAGGTGATAAGCGGAAGATTTCATTTTGCTTTCAATTCATTTTGTGCTACACTGAAAAGGCGAATCCCCGCAAAATAAGAGAAGCAATCCCAATGGACATTTATCAACTCCGTCTTTTCTCAGGAACCGACTATTGCTTACTAAGTGTAGAGTAGATGGGATAATGCGAGTTTACAAGGTGTAAATGTAGTCTAATCGTAGTCATTCATAAAGGAGAGATGAAATGGGGTTTCTAAAGTAATTTTAACAACAAGGAAAGTGTAGTGTCTTTGATGGATGTACAGTTTTCACATGATAGTGTAGCACCATTTGTTTATATTTAATTCAAATACCAAGAAAAAGCTATGTGTTATTGTTATTATAGCATACAAAGTAACGAGAATATTAGCTATGAATATACATCATTGAGTGATGGTAAGATATAAGTGTATATATATAGAGAGGCTGCATTGAAAGAAGTAAGAAAGTAAAAGAACAAAGCAGATGGAATACACATCAACGTCAGTCTGCATTCTCAATAACTTAATTTAGAATGAGCGACTTTCTTTACCAGTAAGAATCTTTTAGTATCTTAGATATTACAAGTTATCTATTTCAAGCCTAAACCTTCCAACTATGGTAATCAAAAAAAAAATTGACACCTTCCGATGCGCTCCGGGGACGTGTGCTATTCGACATTGGCTTATGATTCATAAATCTCATTCTAGAACAAGCTTAGATCAATGATGGGTTTCCGGCGTTTTTGCACCGAGTTTTACAGACAAGAATAGAAATTTTTTTTAAAGTGAATGAAATCCAGAATCTTGAATTTCATGACAAGCCAGAAACATAAGTTTGTTTGTTTTTTTTTTTCCTTTTATATTATAACGTCAATGTGATGATTGTATGCTACAAATAAACTTATTTTTAAAAAATGGCAATTGCCACTCGATTCAAAAATGTTTGAAATTCCTGAGAAAGCTTATTTCTTAAAACGTAATACAAGGTTTCTGAGGGTTGGATTTCATTTTTTTGGTAAAGAGCGTAAGACTTGTTTCTACTATTATGAAAACACTTTTGTAGATGTAAACGAGCATTTTCTCAAAGCTGTCAAAAAAAAAAAAAGTGTGTTAACTTTATGTGGAGTTCATTTTATATTTGTTGTCGTATTTAGCATGCATGATATAGGATATGACATTCTATTATACTTTGATGAGCATTGATGTTATAAAAACACACAGTACGCGTTTCTATACTTCTATTTTTGCTTTGACTCTATATAACAGCATATTTGATATTGGTGTATTTTCATGGCTATTGGTCAAATTATATTTGATTATGTATAAACAGCCTCGAACTGCTACCTGTTCTCAGATGAATTAATGAATAAAGATTAGTCACGTCTGCCTTGGAAAACGTTAACGGCTCTTAGTCTATTAATCATCTCACAAGCGCCAGTTCAAGAGACGGAAGATCCCACTCTAGAATATTTATATTTGCTTGCATAAAAGTTTAATCAACAGTATACTATCAAACAAAAGAGCTGGAGAAAACTTCTAAGAGAGGGATATCATAAACACAGTCAGCAACTTCGAAAAATTGACCATTCACTAGTCAGTGGTACAGCAATTGAAGACGTAATGGAAATGATAAAAGCAATGGATGACACTATGAAGTATAAAATAGCAGAAAATAAAAACAAAAAAACGGGGTTTGTCACCCAATACCAGAAAGTGCATAGAGAAAAGGGTCATCATCTAAACGATTGGAAAAGTTATTTGTGGAAGGAAAAGAAACTTTGGTGCTTCAAAGACTTGGACAATAACCCATTAAGATCGGCTTTCAGCAGATATATGGACTCAAAAAAAAACGTTTTAAAACTGTCAAATTACGATTACATCAAAAATAGATCATATATACATAACCGTATCAATTCAAGTCAAGCTACACAACAAAATCAGGAAGATCTAGAACGGCGAAACCTAAAACTCACACATATCAATATATATGATAAAATGCCAAATTACTTGGAGAATTATAGCATTATTATCCACCTTACAAAATCCTGGATGCTTTGATCAGACACACAAAGTACAGCACAATAATTTTTGTAGTTTTGCGTTTAACTTTAAAAGGAAACATTAAGTCGACATTGTTTGTTTCAAAAAATTAATAGCTGGCTGTGGATCTGGCGATTGTCTTATCGCCGTGAACAGGTAATAAGATATTCTTTGTTTAATTGTATATGTATTCATCGTATATGTGTATGTGTAGAAACGGGTGTTGTGATTATAAGAATTGTACAGTCTTTTGAGCCCGACTTACCTGGCTTAGATCAGTACATTATGAGCTATCCGAATTATTCTGCTTCATTTACGGGAACTTTGCCTGTGTGTTCATCGGTTATTAGTGAGCATTTGAAGTATTGTTTATATCCAACTTCTGTTATACACAAATAAACCAACTGTAAATTATATCTTTTTTTTTAAAAAAAAAAAGAAATGAAGCGATTTTTATGTTTCTTTGATGCAGTCTATAGATCCAGTGCATCCGTAGAACTTTCTCAATACCTTTTATTCTAGAGTAACACTGTCCCTTATTGTATTAGTGAGAGTTTTATATACCCGAGAGTTAAAATTCAAGGTAGCGTTGGAAATAGTCAACTCTGAAAGAACTTGAATCAACATGATACTCCTACTTTAATGCAAAGGACTGTATTGATAGTCCTGGTATTGGGTAGTCTTTTTTCAGAAAAAAAAAAAAGAATACCGCCATAGTTCTTTATTATTACCATTATTGTTAATATCATGGTATTTAATCCAAATAAATGTCTTTAGTATAATCCTCATTGTCCGATGAGTCGTAATTTGGATCTGCGTAAATTTGATTAGAAACATATATACTATTGCTTTGTTGAATAGTACTCTTAGCATCATCATCGCTAATATCAATTTCTGTATCGTAGTTGATATCATTGTTAGTATCACTGTCATCCTCTGGTGAATCATAGTTAAAGTCGGTGTTAGTGTTATCTTCTGATCCTGCTTCCATCATTGCTAATCTTTCTCTGAGTTGTTTGATTTCTTCAGCCATTTGGGCTTTTTCTTGTTGGAGAATATCATTCGTTTTCTTCAGGGCATTATTACTCTTATTACTTTTCTTTTCAATCAGACCGAGTTCTAATTGTAAAGCGTTTGCTAGTTTTGTCATTTTGTCGTCAATTATCCTATAAACTTGCCCACCACTGTTAATATCATTGATTTCATTGTTATTTTCGGTGCTTTCGCTCTCTTCTGTTTAAATGTTGAATCTTGTTACAATTAATCATAAAATAAACATCAATAAATACTACCTTTATGTTCATCTTTAGCAAAATATCCTTGTTCATTTAATCTTTTTACACCATCCTTTGCTTTCTCTACATTATTATCGGCAGCTTTTTGATACCAATTAATGGCTTTTTGAAGATCTTTCACTTCATTTTGAGTCTCATAAAGCGCTCCTAAGCTGTATTGACCAAACGTTTCCCCTTGGTCAATCGCCTTGTTATACCATTCAATAGCAGTGACAATGTTTTTAGTGACGCCATGTCCGTTTTCATACATATCACCAATATTATTCACAGCCAATGAATTTCCATTAGAGGCTGCCTTTTGGTACCAATCCATTGCAAGTTTGTAGTCTTGAGATACACCCAAGCCGTTTTTATACATGAAACCAAGATTATTCTGAGCATCACTGTATCCGCTAGAAGCTGCCTTTTGGTACCAATCTATTGCAAGTTTGTAGTCTTGAGATACACCCAAGCCGTTTTGATACATAACACCAATATTACAGTAGGAACTAACGTTTCCATTAGAAGCTGCCTTTTGGTACCAATCCATTGCAAGTTTGTAGTCTTGAGATACACCCAAGCCGTCTTCACACATAACACCAATATTAAACTGAGCATCGCTGCTTCCATTAGAAGCTGCTTTTTGGAACCAATCCATTGCAAGTTTGTAGTCTTGAGATACACCCAAGCCGTTTTTATACATAATACCAAGATTATTCTGAGCATCACCGCTTCCATTAGAAGCTGCCTTTTGGTACCAATCTATTGCAAGTTTGTAGTCTTGAGATACACCCCAGCCGTTTTTATACATGTTACCAAGATTAAACTGAGCATCATGGCTTCCATTAGAAGCAGCTTTTTGGTACCATTCCATCGCTTGCTTATAATCCTGTGATACACCCAAGCCGCTTTGATACATAACACCGATACTATCCTGGGCATCACCATTTCCATTAGAAGCAGCCTTTTGGTACCAATCCATTGCAAGTTTGTAGTCTTGAGGTATACCCAAACCATAGTGATACATATATCCAACTTGTTCTTGTGCTTTATCATAGTTCTCACTTGCTGCTTTGTAAAACCATGAAAATGCTTTTTCATAGTCGTTTCTGTTGTAATAGTCGTAAGCAATATTGTAAAGCGTTTCTTTATCATTTTGTCTTGCTTTTTCTTTTGTTATTTTTTGGCGCAATAATTTTGTAGTAAATATTTTGATCTTCAAACGATGATGCATCAATATTAAACCTACTTTTTAACGTTGAAAATAAATCTTCATCGATAGATTTTTTATCGTTTTTATCGTTTTTAAACAGTTTAAGCATTTTTTTTTTATTTTTTTTTTGAGGGGGAATAAAGCGAAAGAGAGGATATATTTATATCTTCAAGTAGTAACACCAAAGTAGCCTTGTGTCTTTATTTACAAAAATAAACCCGCACTGCACTGATTAGCTTTTTTCTTTAAATAAATTCTTTCAAGTGTCTATGTACACTAAGTGAATAGTCCAGCCCCCTTCTATAACGACTTGAGTAGTATTCATGCATTTTTTTTTTAGCAAGGTAGTTTAGAAGCCCTCAAATTCGTAAATCGCAGTCTATGTTAACTTGTGTGAGTGTTGCAGGTGATACATGGAGTCCACTGCTATTTAAAACACAGAGATGAAGTGTCCTACTTCTTACTACCCAATGAGCTCACTTGAAACGATGATTCAATGTCAAATTGACAAAAAGGGTATTTTATTTCATTCTCGTGTTTGCTATTGCTATTCAGACATTTAATCATAACATGCGTCTTTGGTACGATCCTCATTTTCCGATGAATCGCTATTGCTTTCTTGGATATTATTAACAACAATGTAGTAAGCTTCATCGTCGCTACTGCCACTTTCTATATCGTCGTTGATATCATTGTTTGCATTACTTTCATCATCGGGAGTATTATAGTTCAAAGCATTATTAGTGTCGTCCTTTGATCCCATGTCCATCGCTGCTAGTTTCTTCTCGAGCAGCTTTTTTTCTTCTTCAGCCATCTACAATTTTTGTTATTGGAGAGTATCGTTACACTTCTTCAGAGAATTTTTCCTCTTTTTGTTTTCTTTATTTTTCTTTTTTGCTAGGCCTCATTGTACTTGAAAAGCGCGTTCTAACCTTTTCATTTTTCCAGCAATTAGTTTTTGGAAAAGGAAGATTGACTTTGTTTGTTGTTATGGACATCGACTGTACTGTTGTTTTTCCTGTTCTTTAATAAAATGATAATAACTAAGCAGTCGAACGTGAAGATAAATTAAAGCTGTTTAAATGCCCTAATTGTAAGGCAGTCTACAATCAACATAGATACCAAGTATCCCAGAGAAGGCACTGCTATGAACTTTGTCCTGGACTTTCTCGAAATCAAATTCAGGACAATTCGAATCAAGAAATGGAGGTCGATGCTACGGTTGACAATTACGTCGAATCAACCAATGTAGAAACTGACAACATGGATTTCGACTGTGATTGAGATGACGAACCAGCATCTGATTCTCCCCATAATGAATCTTCGCAGAATGACGCGCTCGTAACGAAGTGGCTGAAGAAACTACTAAAAAACCCCCAAAGGAGAGATCGAAGAAGCCAAAGAAGCGACGGAAGATACAGCTGAATATGAAGTCGAAGACTATGGACCACATCACCCAGTAGCTGTTGTAAATGATCGTAGTATGGAGCCAGTTGTTGTTTGTGTAAACGAGAATGAAATATCTACCGAAATAAGGGGAAGTATCATTTTTCAAACACTTGCAAAAAAGAAACGTGTACCTCAAAACGTAATCAATGGGTTGTCTGATACAGTCAATATACTGCTTGTTGAACGTGGTGATGAAAGATTGCTCTACTCTCAATATATATGACTAGGAAAGAATTGATAAGAGCATTACCAGTGAATATAAGCGAGTCTTTGAGTTGCATTGACGGATGTAGAATGTACAATGATAGTGATAAAATTGGCCAATGCCTCTCGAAGCAAAAAAAAAAAAAAACCAAAACCGTTACCGAAAAGCAACTGTTCCCTGAGATGCAAAAATACGAAGCATCTATCATTGCTTGAGCAGTTGACTATGCTTGTGAGCGAAGAAAAAACCCTAGAGCCTCTGCAATATCCTTACATTAGAGAGGCAACAGACGATGTCCTGTCAGATGTTTTTGATGGTGAATTGTGCAAGATGCTTAAAATCAATGAGTGTAGGCCGGACCAAATGTCACTCTATTTGGGTTTAAATCACAATTAAAGCTGGCGATATCTATTCAAGTGATTAAGCATACGAGATTAGCCCTCTTTTATTCATCTTTAAGCTTTTCTCATCAAATATTCTCCTTTTCTCAGTAATATAAAAGTATTTCTTGATATGCTCCAGATTCTTAAAAAGTAGGTTATGCTTAAAGGAAAAACATTTATCCGATTCAACCGAAAAGACATCTTGGTATTCAACACCAACAATTGTATCTTTCAAAAGAGTGATTCGATATGAAGAAAATGGAAGCAAATAAACATTTAGATTCCTGAATAAAAATGAATTGCATTTTTTGATGGTTTTGTTGGCGGTGATTTCCAAAAATACGTCACTGAACAAATTACAAAAGAAAAAAAAAAAAAAAAAAAACTTATTTGCGCTGATCATCTTCCTTTCTTTATAACGCAATGAAGCGCGCCATTGACCAAAAAGAAGATCAACCAAAACAACAGTGCAAAAGGTGGGAATGTCCCTTTTATAACAACAAACAATAACACCTCTTTTTTATATGATTTATTTGATTTAGCTTGAATGAACTTGTCACAAGTAAATCAATGCAAAACTTGGCACTAGGTCAGGGTGCAGACTTTGATCAGGTAACAAGACCAAAAGTAGATTGTTTTGAACCTGCATTGTTGACTTTTTACTTTATATAAGCTACCATTGAACTTGTTGAATTCAGAAAAGACCGAAGAACGAGTTCAGGTAACCTTTTGAGACGCTTGACTATTAACAAAAAGACTAAAGAGTATAAAAAGTGTTTACATAATATAGCGACTTCCCTGAGCATGTTTAGCACAGAAGAACACAAAATTGTTATTGAATTATTAACAGAAAGACTCCTTATAGAAGACAACAATGATATCAAAGTAGGCAAAATAGAAAGAAAAGGAGATGCATAAAGATATTTACAGCACAGCACTTTCTTTTTAGGGAATGCTTATTCTGATATTTGAAAAATCAGGCTATATTCCCAATCTAAATGTTGTCAGACTATTAACACACCTAATTGATCAACTCGATACCAAATCAACACGAGTCAAATGGCAACTCTACAATTGCTTTTATCACATTTTAAATGTAAGGAAAGAAGAAGAAAGAAGAAGATAAACTCATACAATATAAAATAGAATAGAAGCATAAAAGGAAATGAAAGCATCCTCATCAAACTATTTCAACACTTAATACCAGATCTATCAGATCCACACCACAAAGTACGCTCCAAGAGTGTCACGCTACTCTCACTCATACCATTTGTCAATGAGCATGAAGGAATGATGAGCAAAATGGAGGTACAACAAGTGATTAGTAATTATGTATTGGACAATGATCCAAGAGTGAGAAAGAGTGCATTGGATGCGCTTGTACAGATGCATTTAAGAGGATGTCCGTTGGATTTGGAGATTTATAATTTGGCAGTATCTTCGTTAAGGGATGACTATGAGGAAGTGCGTATGGGAGGACTCAACTTGATGGGGTAATAAAAAGAAGAAGAAGAAAAAAAAAAAGGAATAAATAAAATAAACGAGAGCTAATATCCATCCATATAC
The DNA here is from genome assembly GCA_025399235.1 of Backusella circina FSU 941. NCBI lineage: Eukaryota > Fungi > Mucoromycota > Mucoromycetes > Mucorales > Backusellaceae > Backusella > Backusella circina. The sequence continues at coordinate 43,396 of MU622425.1, forward strand.
AGCGTATTGAGTTCACTCTATCCCAATCATCGTATGAAATTGGCACATGAACAGATGGATGAGACGACAAGATTGATAGATGATGCATTTAATAAGGTGTGTGATTTAATCAATGATGCATCGGTGGTGATTCGTACAAAGGCGTGTGTGATGATGGCTTCATATCAGCAGGTGGGGCCAAATACATTGGCACAGACATTTAGTAAGCAGATCATGTCACATTTAAGAAGGAATGTACCGAGATATAAGAAGCAGCAAAAGGTGAGAATAAGATGAATAGGAGAAGGAAACATACCATTAAATATGAGGGGTATATAGTATCAACATAGTATTATTCCGGTTGCTGAGGGTGATATTGATGTTGGTTCGGATGAGTTTCATTTATTGGATTCTGGTGCTTGTGGTGCATTCATTCATGGATTAGAGGATGAATATCAGGAAGTGAGAAATGCATCAATAGGTATATAGATTAATCTAGTTGATGGATGAGTGTATTTATATACAAATTGATAGATTCTATTTGTGAATTGTGCATGTATAATGACCAATTGATAAAGAAGGCAGTGGAGTGCTTAGTTGGTAAATGATAGGAATGAATATATTTTTAGGAAGAGATGACTTACTTTCAACTAATGAATCTAGACATGTTTAATGATGAGATTGATAAAATACGTGTAAATGCTATTCAAAGTTTAAGAAAGATTGGGACAAGAGCCATTTTAGAGTTTAATGATGAGCAATTAGAAGTATCAGTAGGTGCATTACAGGATAGTGATACAATTGCAAGACAGGCAACACATGATTTATTTACGTATGTTATTGTTATTCTTCTTTTGATTCAAACTCACTTCTATCGTATAATAGTGTTGTACGCTTAACAGTCCAGGATTCAATGGTCGTTTTATTAGAAGCACTCGAAGCAAATATGAAACGATATCCTGAAGATCAATTATCAATCTATCGCTGTCTTGTTGATATTGGTAAACGACATGATGATTATATTGAGAAATTGATACCGATATTATTGAAATTGGATAAGAGATATCTACCAAGAGAAGCCAATGTAGAGGATAATCTGTGTAAGTGTGATATGATCATATGTTTAGCGTCATTCAACTCATTGTTTTTATAAACAAATAGATACTGCTTATGTTATTCTCATTGTGAATGCATGTACACCAAATCCAAAGCTGTTAAATACACTGCCAAAATATATATTTCGCCATTTCGCTTATTACAAGAGTAAATACCCTGATTGTATACCTGATTTAAGGGTAAGATACATTGAATTGGAGTGATGTATACTCTTGTTCTCATCCAAAAACCAATATAGAAATTGTATAATAGCGCTGGTATCAAGTTGGAGGGAGATGTTGATACTTTACCAATGACATTTAGTGGTAATGACCAAGAAGGGCCTTCATTGAATGGATTAAGTTATTCACCTGTTATTTTTAGCATCAGCGAAAAAACTAGTTGAGGCGGATGCAGAGAGTTATATGATAGCAACAGTTGATATGCTCCGTGTTATTAAAAAACAAGTAAAAAGAGGCGATTTTTCAGCAGCGCTTCTTACACTTGATACGGCAACAAGGTAACAATGATCTCTCTATAATGTTTACTTTTTTTTTTTTTTACTAATAAAAAAAAAACAATAGAAATTTTAAATACATTACAAGTCTAAGACCTGTCATTGCTGGTAAATCGGAACTTGCCCAGCTCTATCTTCACTGCTACAAAGATGTCATCAAAGTAAAACAACGTCAAACATCACCAACCTATGCTTCCACTGCACAGATGGTGGCATCATCTCTTTTACGCCATTCATACAGCATTCAGTATACATTTATAGGCTTAACAAAACAGAACTTGCATGCGGCAATGTATTTCCGTGTTATTGCAAATCTTGTATGGATATTTGGTGTATTAAAACAGATGTCAATGTAAAAAAAAATGATTGAATGGAGAAAAAAAAAAAAAAAAAAAGATCATTCATATCTCATCTTTATATACTTATATTTTATAGATCAAATAATACTTCATTGAATATCAAAAACATGTTGACTGCTTTTGATATTCGTGTTGATACCATCATCAAGTAAAAAACAGTAATCTATTTATATTTTATTCATCTAACCCTTCTTTTATTAGATGTTTTAAGGAGGATAATTATGATCACTCTGCTCTAGATGAACTCAAAGCAAATCTATCAAAAGCAAAAGAGTTCCCAACCACATCCAAAATGACTGCATTACATTCATTCATTGCAGTAAGCGTTATTATATATGTTTATAACATTATCACTTGTATGTTAATAGCAAAAATAGACCTATTTA
>MU622425.1:45778-66763 GCA_025399235.1 Backusella circina FSU 941
GAAGATTACTTTCAGCACTACGAGTCTTATTATAACCATGATACATAGTTTTGCCGAACCCACATGGAGTTCTGATGTTTGAACGTAACCTAACCATGGTTTTCCGTCGAAGATTACTTTCACAACTACGAGTCAAATCGGAACCACAATACATAGTTTTACCAAACCCACACAGAGTTCTGATGTTTTAACGTTACCTTACCATAGTTTTCCGTCGAAGATTATCTTCGAAACTACGAGTCTTATTAGAACCATAGTACATATTTTTACCGAACCCACATCGAGTTCTGATGTTTTAACGTAACCTAACCATGGTTTTCCGTCGAAGATTACCTTCGAAACTACGAGTCTTATTAGAACCATAATACATATTTTTGCCGAATCCACATAGAGTTCTGATATTTGAACGTTACCTAACCAAGGTTCTCCGTCGAAGATTACCTTCGGTACTACGAGTCTTATTAGAACCATAATACATAGTTTTGCCGAACCCACATAGTGTCCTAATATTCGTTCGCTACCTTACCATGGTTTTCCGTCGAAGATTACCTTCAACACCACGGGTCTTATCATAGCCACAATACATAGTTTTGCCGACCCCGCATAGAGTTCTGATGTTTTAACGTTACCTAACCATGGTTTTCCGTCGAAGATTACTTTCAGCACTACGAGTTTTATTATAACCGTGATAAATAGTTTTGCCGAACCCACATGGAGTTCTGATGTTTGAACGTTACCTAACCATGGTTTTTCGACAAAGATTACCTTCGGTACTACGAGTCAAATTAGAACCACAATACATAGTTTTGCCGAACCCACATAGAGTTCTGATGTTTGAACGTTACCTAACCATGGTTTTCCGTCGAAGATCGCCTATGTCACTACGAGTCAAATTAGAACCATAGTACATATTTTTACCGACCCCACATAGAGTTCTGATGTTTTAACGTTACCTAACCATGGTTTTCCGTCGAAGATTACCTTCGAAACCACGAGTCTTATTAGAACCATAATACATATTTTTGCCGAATCCACATAGAGTTCTGATGTTTGAACGTTACCTAACCAAAGTTTTCCGTCGAAGATTACCTTCGTCGCTACGAGTCAAATTATAACCACGATACATAGTTTTGCCGAACCCACATAGTGTCCTAATATTCGTTCGCTACCTTACCATGGTTTTTCGACGAAGATTACCTTCGGTACTACGAGTCAAATTAGAACCAACGTACATAGTAGTTCCAAACCCACATAGTGTCCTAATATTCGTTCGCTACCTTACCATGGTTTTCCGTCAACTTTTATCTATAAGTCGCCGGTACTTATTATAACCACTATACATACTTTTGCCTGTACCGCAGTGATTTTTGTAACAGTGACGATAACTTACCATATTGTTCCGCTAACTAGTACCCCTGTACGTACCAGTTATGTCGAATCCTCGCGAAATACTCTGAGTTTTACTTCACTTTCTAGAAGTTTTTCGGTAATTAACCATAGTTTTTCGACGGCTATTATTATATCTCCTTCGTTTCCTCACTAACATTTTTCTAATTTGCTCGTTCCTATAAAACGATTTCTACTTGTATTTCCATCATAAATGACTACAAATAAAATACTAATTAACATTGTTCTAAGTTGTAAATTTGTCTTCTCTCGCTTTCGTGGCTTTTATTGTTACTTTAGTTACTATGATTTTCACCACCCGTGCAATTGTCCGATTAACTGCTGTTTTACTGTTTTGATTGTCTGCGAAAGGTTAATTTTGAGCCAGACTACCTTTTCTTTTCATTATCCTCATTATTACGGGACTTCTTTTGCTTACTATAAGAGGTTGTTCTTTTTCGGGTTTACCGACTTCTTTAGTTTGTTGAGTCTCTTTCTAATCGTTACTACCTTCGTCCTAGTCTTCTATTGTGATTGTGGCTGAAATTGATACTAAGTGGTCTCCTACTGTCACTATGATTGTTACTATAATTGATGCTATGTCTTTAACTATAATCGCTACTACTACGATTCTCATGATAAGTTGTTTCGTTATCATATATACAAAGATTAGTTTAAATGCGTCTAGGTTTAATGCTGAGTAGCCTGTTACTCCTAATATGATTTCTGTAAATAAACCTAATTTATGGTACTATAATTGTTATTACCATTATTATTTCTTGATACCGCCATAAGAAAAAAAAAAAAGACTTTTTTCTGATGGGTTATGGTCCTGATAGTTATGTCAGGAAACGTAATTTCATCCTCATAGTACAACTAAGTTCAAGAAAGTCTCAACTGATAAAGGTTGCGATGGAACTTAAAATTGAGAGCCCATATATTTTGAGAGTGATTATGTTATTCCCTGTCACAATGAGATCTTATTTTCCATAACTCTTTCAAGATGCCTACGTGACCTAGATATCTGACGTAGTTTCTTTGTATTTTTAGCGAAGTAAAGAAAAAAAAAAATTTTTTTTTCTATATTAAATGTCAACCAAATAAACACATATTGTCTTCAACCTATATTTGTTATGAAGTTTACGAGTGATTATTGGCTACTTGTGTGTCCGTTTCAAGGGCATTTACTTCGTCTTATTAAGCCTATCGAGTATTACATGACCAGATTCGGTCCATTCAGCCCGAGTTTTCTGACATGTTAAGAATATTAGTGTTGTGGGCAAAGATGTGTATGTGTATATGCTACTTATGTATATGTTAATTTGTTTCTTATAGGATAATGGACAGGTGCCGCTATTCAGTTAGAGGTCTAGGTGTCGGTCAAATATTGTCATTCCACAACAACCAAACTTTGACAAACTTTCACCGGTTATTTATTTTCTCCTAACCAGTCCATCCTATTTGATACGTTATGTTTTATTTATTTATTTACTAATATTTGTATTTGTAACTGAATGGAGATGCCGTTATAACAAACATAGTGTACGTAATTTCTATAGTCGGAGATTTACATAAAAATGTCCCATAAAACTATATTTTGCTATGCCGAACAGACGTAATCCTTCACCAACACATTAGAGACGCTGCCTTTTGGTACCAATCCATTGCAATTTTGTAGTCTTGAGATACGCCCCAGCCGTTTTGATACATAACACCGATACTATTCTGGGCACCATGACTTCCATTAGTAGCTGCCTTTTGGTACCAATCCATCGCAGTTTTGTAGTCTTGAGCTACACCGAAGCCATTTTTATACATGATACCAAGATTAAACTGAGCATTAGCGCTTCCATTGGAAGCTGCCTTTTGGTACCAATCCATTGCAAGTTTGTAGTCTTGAGATACACCCAAACCATAGTGATACATATATCCAACTTGTTCTTGTGCTTCATCATAGTTCTCATTTGCTGCTTTGTAAAACCATGAAAATGCTTTCTCGTAATTGTCATTGTTGTAATAACCGTTGGCAATATTATAAAACATTCCTATATCATTTTGCCTTGGATTTTGAATCTCTATATCTGTTAATTTAACTCCATCCTCTTTTGTTATTTTTTGGCGCAATAATTTTGTAATAAATATTTTAATCCTAAAACGTTGATTCATCAATATTAAACCTACTTTTTAACATTGAAGATGAATCTTCATCGATAGATTTTTTATCGTTTTTATCGTTTTTAAACAGTTTAAGCATTTTTTTTTTATTTTTTTTTTGGGAGGAATAAAGCGAAAGAGAGGATATATTTATATCTTCAAGTAGTAACACCAAAGTAGCCTTGTGTCTTTATTTACAAAAATAAACCCACACTGTACTGATTAGCTTTTTTCTTTAAATAAATTCTTTCAAGTGTCTATGTACACTAAGTGAATAGTCCAGCCCCCTTCTATAACAATTTAAGTAGTATTCACGCATTTTTTTTTCAGCAAGTATATGCTAGAAAAGGTACTTTGTAGTTTAGAAGTCCTCAAATTCGTATATCGCAACCTATGTTAACTTGTGTAAGTGTAGCAGGTGATGCGTCAGCCCACTGCTATTTAAAACACAGAGATGAAGTGTCCTACTTCTTACTACCCAATGAGCTCACTTGAAACGATGATTCAATGTCAAATTGATAAAAGGGTATTTTATTTCATTCTTGTATTTGCTATTGCTATTCAGACATTTAATCATAACATGTGTCTTTGGTACGATCCTCATTGTCCAATGAATCGCTATTGCTTCATTGGATAAAATTAATAACAATGTAGTAAGCTTCATCATCGCTACTGCCACTTTCTGTATCGTAGTTGATATCATTGCTTGCATTACTTTCATCATCGAGAGTATTATAGTTCAAAGCATTATTAGTGTCGTCCTTTGATCCTACGTCCATCGCTGCTAGTTCCTTCCTGAGTAGTTTTTTTTCTTCTTCAGCCATCTACAGTTTTTCTTATTGGAGATTATCATTACACTTCTTCAGAGAATTTTTCCTCTTTTCGTTTTCTTTATTTTTCTTTTTTGCTAGGCCTCATTGTACTTGAAAAGCGCGTTCTAACCTTTTCATTTTTCCAGCAATTAGTTTTTGGAAAAGGAAGATTGACTTTGTTTGTTGTTATGGACATCGACTGTACTGGTGTTGTTCCTGTTCTTTTCAACTGCTCCAACTGCTCCAACTGCTTCGAGCTTAAAATCAATGATTTCTGCGTTTTCTTCTGTTTAAATACAGAATACTATTACTATTTATCATAAAATAAAGTACCAATATATAATATCTTGCTGTTCTTTAGCATTTCTTCTTGCTCGTTTAGTCTTCCTATGGCTTCTTTTGTTTAATCTTCGTATAAATTCCAGTATTTTGGTACCAGTGGATGGGCTTTTTTAGGTCCTTGATTCCAGCTTTAGTTTCGTAAAGCAGATATAAATGATATTCAGCATAAATTTCTCTTTTATTAGTCGCCTTTGTATTCAGTTTCATTGCTTTATAAATGGCTTTTACAAAAGCAAAATTGTAAATGCCCTTCGCGACGCTTAATCTGTTATGGCACAATTCGTCAATATCATTTAGAGCATTTACGTTTTCATCCTCCATCAACTTTAAATACTATTTCATAGTTTATATATGATCTGCTGATATGCCCAAACCTTGATGATTAATCCAACCGATACCACTCATAGCAAGCCGACTGCCGTTAGAAGCTGCCTTCTAGCGCTACTTCATGACCAGTTTATAATCTTTGGAAACGCCATATCCCAAGCAATACATATAACCAGCTTGAGATAGTGCCTTACAATGTCTTTCTAGCGATGCTTTATGATACCAGGTAAACGACTTGGTGCTTTTCTTACTCTTGTTGGCATAGTGATAGCCAACCTTATAAATTATGATTTTATCATTGTGAGATATGATTCCCACTATAAATCGTTTAAACATTTTGATAGATAAGATAATAATTTCGTTGGCCTTATTTCAATAAGTTAAACTCGATTGTGAATGTGTTTTTGTGTAAAAAAAAAAAAATGAAAGTTTTGCAATGGAACGCGCAAGCGGAGATTTTTATTAATATACTTCTGACAACAAAAAAAACCAGAAAGAAAGCAAGTTTCCTTTTTCTACACTTACAACCTGTTTTTTTTTTCTTGCGATAATTAAGATAATAATAAACATATAAATATGTCGAAACGCCAAGGCGATCCTCATCTTGACTCTACTCAACATTCAAAAATGCTCAAATTGAATGGCTCATCAAGATTTCGCGTACTTCACACTAATGAATACAAAGGGACATCTCTATTATTGAACATATTGATACACTACTGGATGCCTTAACAGATGCCAAGGCCAAATCAAACGATGATCTATTAGCAAAAGCAGATATTGTAAAGATATTCATTCATTTATTCTATAAACATCGATATATCATTAAACAAGTGACTATAGATTACATGGCGAGGTATTATTACAAAGATCCTATGTACGCCTTATGCACGAAGAGAACCATGGGAGCTAAGGGCAACTAGATACAATGTAAAGTAAAAAAGGAATAGACGCCGATGACAGTTCTTTTTAAATCATACACTCTATGTCTAGGGAAGCATATTTATGGAGGAACAAGTAACAGAACAAAAGAAGAAACACGAATCTGAATCCTCAGATCGACAAAAATTAATGAGTTATTGGGGATATAAATTTGAAACACTCTCTACAATCACTACACCACCAAAAAAGGTGGAAAAACAACAACTTGAAGAAAGATTGATGGCGAGTGCCAATACAAATGAACAGTACTGTGTGGTAGTAAAGACAAAACTAGGAAACCATTCATTGATTATGGGTGCAGAAGTGGATTGTTGCTTAGGTAGTGTGAATAGAGTGGATTGACAACAAATTAAACTCATGTTTGTTTGTTTTTTTTCAAGATGAAAAGCCTACAGATCCTAAACATAAACTAAGCAACTATGTTGAATTAAAGACATCAAGAGTGATTGAATCGAGTAAAAATGAATATTCATTTAATAGGTAAAAAGATGGCAAATATATATATTTATAGAAAGAGAATGGATTTATAAATTCAATAACAAAAAGGTATAAATTATTGAAATTCTGGGCCCAATCCTTCCTCGTTGGTGTCCCCAAAATCATCTGTGGATTCAGAGATGATGATGGTAATCTCAAACAGGTTGAACATTATAAAACATTACAAATACCACGCATTGTTCGAGAAAAGCCAAACACATGGGTATGTTTACTCACTTACTCTGCCTGTTTGTTTATTTGTGTATACTTAGTACTATCTACTTACTTAGGATCCCAATGTCTGTCTCAGTTTTGCTAATCAAGTGCTTGACTTTATCAAGAGTGTTGTTATTAAAGATGATCCAACCATTACTTATTCCATTCGATTCCAAGAACCCTTTCGTGAGATTATCATTGAATGCACACATCATGACGACATTTTCCTAACACAAAGATTCGTTGATCAAAAGGTGCAGAACGAGATTGGTGGATTACGAGTCAAATAAATAAATAAAATGATACAAAAAAAGTAAAAAGATATTGACCAATCCGAGATGTACACTTTCTTTTCACATGGATTTGAAACACCAAAATCTAATAATAAATTTATTTACATCTTGACCGACTTGTTTAAAATAGTGTTGACTTGTCATTATAGTAAAACAAGATAATCTGGGATTACTTCTTTTTCAATGTAACATTACTACTTTTTTACTCTAGGTTTGAATGCTTGTTATGGTTATATACTTACTTAAGGTAGAGGTACTTGGCGTTTTTATTTTTACACAAATGTTATCTGGTAAAAAAAAAACATTATAAGCTGAGTTTATAAAAAGGAAATCAACCAATCAAATCCACGATTTAGCTTAATAATAGTTGCCATTAAAAAAGAAAAAATGGTCAGGGCACACTTTTCCTTTCTTCCTTTCTTTTCTTCTTCACTTTTACATATTATCTCTCTTTTTTTTTTTAGATAAAATAACAATGGGACGCAAAAAGATTCAAATCCAACCAATCAAAGAGGAACGCAACCGTCAGGTTACATTTCTAAAACGTAAACATGGATTAATGAAGAAGGCATACGAGCTTAGCGTCCTTTGTAATTGTGAGGTTGCACTTGTGATTATGACTTCAAATAATAAAGTCATTCAATATTCAAGCTCTGATATGGATTCATTACTGAACCGTTTTAAACAGGTAAAAAAAAAAAAAGAAAGAGGGAAAAAAGGTTAATTTATTTTATCGACTGATTTTTATATACGTATAGAGTGGCACACCAAATGAAATCAGACATAACAAAGATGTAAAGTATACATAGAGAAAAAAAGTTTTGCCAAGATATTCCGTTTTTTTTTATTTATTTATTTATCCATTCATCATTTTATAGTTTGTGGAAAGTCATGATAAATTAGATGACAACAATCAAGATGACGAAGCAATAAATGAGTATTCAGCTGAAGAAGAACAGGATGCAAGAAATCCGTCAATAATAGTAACTCCTCTCGAACATCAGCAGCAGACAACATCATCATTATTTTATAACAACTTGTCATCTCCGCAGTTAACACCACCCGCTCACCTAAATAATAGGGGTTACAACATTATACCACAGCAGCAACATTTAATACAAAATCTCGGTAGTGTTACGGTCAATCAGCCACATTTATTCCCGCAAGCATATCATACTTTGTATAATCAGCAGCAACAGATGAGTAGCCCCTTTTCACTACAACAACAACAGGTATGTATCATTTTTGTAATAATGTATACTTGTTTATGTTAAATGAGTATGGAATTGTTCATATATAGAATACTCCCATTTCCCGATATATCCGGCACCAGCAAGCCACGATGACGACGATGCATGGTGCCATGCCTACCTCCTTGTACTACAATGCCCCTCCTCATAGCCGCAGTACATTCTCCTCGTCTATACAAACACCACCACCCACATTATGCTATTCGCCTCCTCTATCAATAAAGAACGAGCATTTTAATAACATTAACAAAAACCACAATGGAATACATCAACATCAGCAGCAACAGCACATATCTCCAGATCAATCACCAAAATCTGAGCCTAGAACGCCTGATAGACGAATGAAATTAAAAGTCAATATGCCAGGAGGTGATGGCAATGCACAGGCACTTTTATTAAATGATAAAAAAGACACTGTAAGTTTATTCCTTTTCCTTTTTATATTGTGATGACTAACGCCTTCAATTGATGCCTTTAGACTCTAACACATGAATCGAGCTACTATCCAGAATTCTACCAGCAACAACTCATGAGCCCGATTCATTCTGCTTTTGAAACAAACTCAGCAGCCTCGATTTTTGAAGCACCGATGGAAGAAGAACAACAGGAAAACATGTAAGCTTACCTTTTCAACAACAAAAAGAATAAAATAACTAAAGTGCTGCTTTTTTTTTTATTATTATTATTTAGGACGAAAAGACATCGTTCAATGGAGTCAATGAAACATGTAAAGAAGATCAAAATAGACCATTTCTAAAGGATAAAAGAAAAACGATTTTTTTTGAAGACACCCGTTTCTTCCCTCACCTCCCCCCTTTTTTTTTTTAAGGAAACTCCTTGAAGAATTCAATTTGTTCCATTTTTTTTTCTGATAAAATGTATATAAAAAAAAACAAGGGTTTTTTTTTTTTAAGGTTGATGTAATGTTTTAAAGATAGATCTCATTTGCGCGTCTCACAAAGAACGTGTAAAGACGAATAAAACATCTGAGTTTCCTGCACATTGTTTATTGAAGTAAATGTAGACTTATTTTGACAGGCAAATACAAACAATGAAATGATCTTTTTACTACTTGGTAAATAGAGTTTGTTTTTGTTTTTATGTCCATGCGTTTTTTTTTTTTTTTTTTTTTAGTTGCATCAATTAATAATGGTTATTTATTGGATCTATTAGAAAAGTTTCTTTCTCATTTTAAAGAAACGGGCGATCCACATGTTTTACGAGTGAGTGCATTGAGACATGGTGACAAGTCACTGTTGACTATGCTTTCTGCATTTATACCACACAAGGAATGGGAGCCATGTAATTACATGACAATGACAAAGAGCGATCTAGAGAGATTACCAATACGTAAGAGAGTAGACGCGTTTTTTTTTTTTTTTTTTTTTGTTGATCTGAGTTGAATGATAAAAGATGATGCCTTAAAAAGTATATCACGCATCTATCCCCATCATCATCTTAGTTTTTATATAAAATCATCTTTTACACTCTAACTGACATAACAACAAACATCAATCCATGACACAGAGAAGTTGTGATACAATTATATCAAATAGTTATATACTCGTTTTGGTGTAGTTTAATATAACGATCTGCATATTTTCATTACTCTGTACAACCAAAACGTCTCTTTGAAGCGGAACTTGACTTTTTTTTTTTTTTTTGTTTATCTTCTTTCGTTTAATAAGATGAATATATATTTGGAAAGATAAGAAATGTAAAATGATGAGATTTCATTTTGAATGCTGAATCATATTTACATTACTTGTAAAAAGAGTGAATCTATCAGCTGAGCTTGGACGCCAAGCCTCTCGGGTCTTTTATTATATCCAAGAATGTATTTATTAAAGTAAGTTAATCAGCCAAGATATTTGGTCATCCCCTTATATTGATTTGAGATAATGTCAAGTTTTATAAAACACACAGTGGTATTTGTATAAAATATATTTTTCTTTTAAAAACACGTCTAAGTAATGCTATGCCATAAAGAACAGTTTTTTCTGAATAGAAGTGCGAATAAAGTTTACCAAAAAGTGAATCTAAATTAAAATAGCTCCCATTCTCAGCAATAAGCTAAGCACATCATTTGCCAAGTTTCCATCTAATAATAATGGTAAAACATCTTTTCCTGAAATAAAAAACAAAGTCTACTACTTAGCAAGTATAAACCCATCAAATCAAATGAGTTAATGGAAGGGCAAGTTTTACAGATATGAATCGATAAATAAAAAGTAAAGCAAAGACAACAATATAATTAACCAGGCTGATCATTCCCTCCAAGCCTGTTTTAATGGTAAAACCTTGTTTATTGGTCTCGTTCAAAAAGACCTGATGCTGGCCACAGTCTTTTTGGGATCTTTTTACATGTCCTGGCTTACTATAAAATATACAAACGCTTTTGAGAACGGTCGCCGTGCTTTCTCTCTCCTTCCTTCTATAGATATTTTTTCTGCCTCTCCTCTGTCATAAAAACCCGCGGTTTGAGACAACGTGACCCACTGTTCCCACAGTTGTTTGATATTATACTAGAGCCGCTCCTCTTGGCCGTTCAATCTGATCCACAACTTAAAGGTTACACCTCCATTGCCTCTCACTCAGATTTTAATATTAAATGCTTAGCTTATGCCGATGATGTATACACCCTCATCCAAGATGAAGCTGATTTTCACATGTTCCAAGGATATCTCCAACGTTATTGTCATGTTTCCAATGCAATATTCAATCAACATAAAACAGAAGCCGCGTCTCTGTCTTTTTTTTTTTTTTGCCTCTATAATGCATGTTTGGTATGACCAAGGCAAACAGTAGGCGCTGCTAACAAGTTAAGTACTTACCAACGGAATGAAATAGTTTTTGTAATATTTCCAAAGTACTTAAAGAGAGGAACAATATTTTCAGCAAAAATCGTGCGCTCATCATTGACAGGTGTTGGCGTGATCCTTTCATAGTTGATTGCAGAGTCGATAAGAGCAAACTTCATGAACTTGTTAAACAGTTTTTTTCGTATTCCATATTTACCACTCCGTCAATAAGATCACCTTTATCCAACTTTATGAATTCACTGAAAAAGTGAAAAGCTCCTGGTATAGATTTTAGAGAGAGATTACTATCATAATTTGCATTGATCCTATTCAATTCAGTAAGAGTCTCTTCGCTGGCGAAATTTCTTTTAGTACTGAAACAATGGTCCTCAATTGTTGGAGTGTTAGATGACACTATGCATGTAGCCGATTGCATTGTAATTTTTTTTTTTTTTGTTGACGTTAATATTTAAAACCTTTCCCTATAGAGTGATTTAGTTTTTCTGTATATTTTATCCTATTCCAAAAAAGACATCTTGTTTATCATTATCGACACGCTAAGAGTCGTAGCAATTTTGTGGAGAAAATGGCGTTAGTAGTGCAATAGAAGCCAGCCCTAAAAAAGTCTCACCTCAAACCATCTTTTACGACTTGACTTTGCTAAAGAGCTACCTACTGCTTCATCACAAGCGATATCGATCTCCTTGTTAAGGCTCTGCTTTTCCTGAGACCTCCTTTTGTCTTGTTCCAGCTAATCATAACGCATCAGAAAATCTAGCTTGACAGATTTGTTCTTGAAATAGTTGTAGACTTTTTGTAGAAATCTCTTCAATTTCTCATCGAATGTTTCGTACTCCTTTAAGGTATTCAAAGATTCGAGAATTTTTGTACACAAGTTGTGAACAGTCTCATCAAAGGTGTAATATTTGATGGATATCGGTTCAGGAACATGCTAAATCAATCATAGACATGTTCGTTGTTCCATTTATTGGTTCTAAAACATATCCAGTCTTCATTGTTTCATTCCATCATCATCCACGACTTTCCACATCATTTTTAATCCCGCACAATTGAAAACTATAAACGCCTGTATATTTTCCCTTTGTAAAAAATCAGACTTTTTCCGAATAAAATCCTATACTTAGTTTTCACGACTCTCTTGTCTTGATTTATTTTTATGTTATCTTTTGTATTACCTGCAAAACTCCTCATCCGAGTTGAAAGGCTATTTGTCGATTTGATCCTCTTATTGCTAATCATATTGGGTTTACTGCACTACAGACCAATCTCATCGTACCATGTTACCCTATCCAGACAACAGAAGCACCTACACCGTGTCGACTCCCTCCCTTGATTTGGCAGAATTTTTAGTCGGTAAACATACTCGTACAAGCTATAACACCTTGGTAGTGCCATATACACTCTTTGATAGGACTTGCCTCGAAACTGCATAAATGGCGTCGGGCGTTCTATCTTTCTGTTCAGTGCTTATACTGTTCTGCGAAAGAGGAAACTGCGTATCACTTTTTCTTAGATTGTGCCAGTAAATGAACTCGCTGCAATGTAGCATTACCACTGGCTGTGATTTTGGAAAAAGAAGCAGTGGATACCAATTGAGGCGTATAATTTATATGTCGATACGTCATGTCTGTTGACTGAATGAGTGACGAAACCATCCATTTTCAGCTTATTTATCTTTCTGTTTAATAAAGTCATACTATAAAAAAAAAGCGCAGTTGAAAGAGAGTATCTTTCTAAAATACAATCACATATACGCGATGTCCACTCGGCCACCAAAATGTTTTAAGTATCTAAATGACCATTCAATACCTGGTGGAGCTAGAGAGACATTGTATATTGATGAATTTGTGCTTGTAGGAGAATACAATAAATGGGGCATAGAGTATTTTCTAGAGTTGTATTTTCTGCTTTCCACAGTATTGCAATCCTGATTCGGATGTACATGTTCTGGAATGATCAATTTCTAATAAATGAAACATGTTAAATAAATGTCCTAAAGAATAAGCTATTCAACAATGATTTAATCCGGTCTCTTTGATTTAACAAATTGCGATTATTCCAGAACCAAAACAAATGTATATATAAAGGTTTTTAAAAAATCATTTTCTTCATTTTTCATTTTCATCTTACAGTATAATATCATTTTCAAACTAAAAGTATCTTACAAACGAAGACTTATTTCTCTGGCGGTAGTATTGGTGTAAACCAAGCATCTCATGCTACAATTACTCTAGTTCTTATTGATGTAACGGGTTTAAAATTATACCTAACGCATGAGTACCTTTAGCAGTGTCCTGTTTAATTACTTTTGGATTTGTACGAGACTTGGGGTGAAATACTCCACTAGCAAAATAAAAGTAGACCAATCTTGGTGGTACCCACTCCTTGTTGTGTAGCATCAAGCAAACCACCAGCCTGTTTTGGATCAAATTCCGCTCACATGATACAATTGACAAGGCAGATAACATGATTAAAACAGAAAGTTAGTACTTCTTCAGAAAAAAGTTGGCGAATACATAAAAAGAACTTTTTTTTTTTAAAAAAAAAATAACAATGCATTCTATACCTTGTTTTTAGTACATCATGTATCAACTGTTAATGAGAACCTGTGGATGCCCTTCGAGCTTCTCTGTAGAAGTCCATATTGAAGTGAAATAATTTCTAAATTAAAAAGATAAACAAATAAAATATCTGAATACAGAGGACATCCTCTACCCATACCTTTAGTAAGTATAAAAGTTTTACCACCATTTATCATTCGGTGAGGAAAATGTTTGAATAAGATGAAGATATGCATGCAGCTTAATGATGGAGAAAGAGATTGCTGAAGCAAAGTAGTATTACTAGAACGACGGCTGCTACCAGTGAAAACATATGTCTTATATCTGACATGTTGAATAAAGTGATTACAACTAAACTTTAAGATGTATTAAATCTGTGAGTTTAAATTGATTTGCACTCCTTATTTCAACATACATACACACACTTCATCAAAAAGGATCTTTTCCAAGAATGGGTCTAAGCCAATAGTATTTATTCTCAACCAAATCTAACTGTATCATCTTACGAATAACAAAGTCTTTCTAAAAAAAAAAAGAATCCATGTTCTACATATAATTATAATAATAAATAAAATAGCTTATCACTTGATTTATTTATTTTAGTAGACTCCCTTTTAAGGAAATGGTATCAGTGCTGAACAGGACCAAAGTTTCCATGATGAAAATGATATTTATAAAATAGATTTGAATATACAATATCTGCCCCTTTGTTTTTTTTTTCAAGTTGAGTTGTACAATAATAGTAATAATAAGTGTGAAAGAGAGAGAGAGAGAGAGAGAAAGAGAGGGAAAAAAAAGGAGAGAGCTATTTCATGCATTTTTTTAAAGAATAATGCAGCACTTCTTTGCCTGAATACTTCTTCCATCCACTGAAAAAAAAAAAAAAAGAAATGATGTCAGTTTTCTATTAATTGTCATCATTTATACTATTTTACCATCAATATGCTTGTTTTGTCGAATGATTAAATGAATTGTTGTCGTTTGACCACAAGAAAGCTTGTTTTCTAAAAACAACAAAAAACGTGTTTATTTCAATCTATGCGTGATAAGATACCAATGTCTTACCTTGTAACGTCGTATCATTTCCCAAGAACTTACCCAAATAGACTATCTCGAGATATTGAATAGAAATGGGACGCACTTCTTTTACCCAATCTTTTTATTTTTTTGATGGTGATGATAATTAATAAAAATAGACATTTAATTTCGATATCATAAAAGCATACCTCGATATTTTTACCTTTGGGCCAGTGTTCGAATAAAAAGTTTTTTACTTGTACTATTTTCAAACTAGGTTCGAATTCAAAAGAGGCTTTACTTCCTGTAATGAGTAGGAACACTAGGTGGATCTTGTCTGTGGGTACTTTGTTGCTTATGCTCGAAGTGTTGCTGGGGAGTGCAGAACTATAAGAACCGACACTTTCTGTTTCTGTGGTTTGCTCCATAAAAAAAAAAAAAGAAGTGGCTTTTAGGGAGTTGATAAAGAGGTATGAGAAAAAAAAAAAAAAAAAAAAAGAGAGAGAGAAATATAAAAAAGAGAAAAAAAGCCTTGTACTCACGTCATCTTACTTGATAGAGTATACACTAAACCATGTGACCTGAAACTATCTTGAATGATCAAATCAGGTCTGGGTAGACATGTTTGGGAAAGGACACTAAGAATTCCCTAATATAGTAGCTTTAAATGATTCTTCTTAACAAGAGTCTGAAATGGTACAAATCATATTATAATCATTCACAGTAATAAAAAAAAAAACTTGTGCCATTGTTAAGATTATGCATAAAAAAAATTTTTTTTTACTAATATTTAGAACTACAAATCAGAAAGATTATCCTTAGCAAGTCGTTGATCTCTCTTTCTCTCCCAGACCGCACGAAACACCTCTCTTATTTTATCTTTGTTTTGCTTAATATTTGCTTCGCCTAAACCATGAAGTTTATTGACCTGTTCTGGAGAGTAAACAAAGTTCCAAGTGCTGCAAAACTCCGCGGTTTGAGGATCAAAATCAGGGTCGTAATCACCATTCACAATCAAGGGAAGGTAAACCAAGGTGATGGGATTTGTATTTTCTGGATAGGTTGTCTTTGTTCCCGCTTCTCCAGGTGTAGTCTCGGAAGAAGAGGATGTAAAGACGGTACAGGTGTCCAGACTATATTTACTCGTGCTTCCAAGTCGACTAGTGTTTGATTCGCCTCCTTCATTAGATTTAATCTTTTCCGACATTTTGGGCCATCCTGCGCCGGTGGGCCATCCATTGATTCCACGTCGTTTCACATACCCCTCTGCTCGATCAAAGTGCGAGGCATCCTGAATATCTGCGCTGAGGTCCACTGACAAGATGATATCCACATCACGACCCTTTCGCAAAAGGGGATAGAATGGGATATTGTTATCCATACCAGCATCCATTAATCCAATTTGATCCGCATTGACAAGGCTTTCTGATCTCAAGATTTCTTCCTCTTCCGTATCTTCATTCTTTGTCTGTACCTTCATTCTCATCTTGTAGAACGGATTGGGGAAGGAGGCAGGCGAGATAGGATGGATAGTGGAGACGGATTGTTGATAGCTGGAGATCATTTGGTCGGCTTTTTCTACTGCTACTGAAGGGAGTAGGAGTCTGATTTCTTGATAGAAATGGGCAAGGCTCGCAACAAAGGCAGAACCAAACATGCCCATAAGGATACCGAGACTTTGTTCAGGTAGTGTCTGAATGTTTTTGCCATTTTCAAATTTTCTACCGAAGGACCAGGTAGGAATCCAAGCTATTCAATCATAATAACATGTTGTTAGTAAACTTGGATCTATAAACAATGAGAAAAAAAAAAAAAAAAAAGTTATCACTCTCTCCTCCTCTTTATATCACTTACCATTTATTTCCTCACAGCCCATTTCATAGGGAGTAAATTCAAACCATTGATACAAATCAGACATACTATCCTTCTCATCCATTTTCGTATCCTCGATTTCGCTGTCTTCCTTCTTAACTGATGGCTCATCCGCCTGATCCTCGCCTTTTGTCCCTTCCATTACATCTACAGGACCACTAATCTCATGTCGCACCGCACAATATATCGGCATCGGCAGTGACCCATCCTCAAAATACTCCCTCTGCCTTGACAACTTGATCTGGCTCTTTCGCAACAATTGAGGCTTCACCTCTGCTCCGTCATCTTCCGTAATCGTCCCCGTTGCATTCTGTACATATTCTGGTACGTCCTCAATCGACTCACTGTATTCATTGACGGTGGGATCTTCCTGTGTAGCAGGTGATACTGTGATCTTTCGAGATAGGAGGGTGCCTCCCAACAGCATACCAAAGATATCCACCAGATTGACAGTGCCATCCTGCTGATAGTATCTCTGTATGATACCGTGTAAGAGGACCTTGGCGTTGTGGCGAGACGCATTGAGGATTGTCAGGAAATTCGATAGGTTGGCGATATGGGTGTGGATTCTACTTTGGAGATGTTCTTTTAGGGTATCCACAGATGCATTGGCGAGGGGGCTGTAAAATTGTGACATGGCCCATGTGGATCCAGAAACACCTATTTTTATACATGTCAATCGTTGTGTTTTACTAGACAACAAATAAACATTTTTCCCTTACCTGCCATGTAGGTTGTGCAATCCAAAATACCCACTTCATTCATTCCATGCAAAAACCCTGAACATCCCACCATGGCACGATAACCACCTCCACTATACTAAATGTATCAGATCACTAGTCATCCGATTCGTCTGCTTATCTTACCTGGATGCAATACCAATAGTGGGGATATCATCGACATGCACCTCATTCGCATTCACATTAATAAAAAAGGCGAACGCATCTCTCATCTTCTCCCTTCTTGCCCTAACAAACGCAATCTCATCCTCTGATATTTCCTGCCCTTCTCTCACATACGCATCTTGATTGATCTCTGGATGTAACTCTGTATCCTCGTCCTCCTTCATTGTCTCCTGCACAACAAGATGGAAATCGTCAAGTGATAGGAATTCCCAAAACTGGGTATACATATTCTTGATGGCATCAAGCTGACTTTGGAAATTGGGCGTGACCTTTTCGTTCAGTTCTTCTAATGAGGTTGGGAAGCTATCCAAGCTGGGAAAGAAAGAACCGGGAGACGTGGAGAAGAGATTGCCAAGGAATTGATCTGTGGAGGAAATACTCACTGGTAAACTTGGTAAAGAGGAGAGAAAATCAGAGTAAAGGGAGCTGGACTCTTCTTCTTTTTTTTTCTCTGCTACTTGTCTTTTTCGAACATGTTTTCCGTTCTTTTTATTGTTGTTTCTTGAGTAGATATAGTAAGTGACAACACCAATGGCTACAAGTGTGACTAGAACTACTTTTGTATTGTTTTGTGCTATTGAAGAGGTGTGTTCTGTCATAAAAATGGGAGTTTTTTTTTTTTTTTTTTAAAAAAAAAAAAAAGAGAGAATCGAAAGAAACAAGAGAAAGATCCCTGATTTTATTTTTCATTTTTCATTTTATTTTATAACGATATGGCCATTACGTTTTAGATTGAAAACCAGCAATCGTATTTAAAGTTTAGTGGCTTTTGCATGCTCTTCTTGTTTGTGAAGTTAAAGTGCATATTTATCTTTATTTATCTCTTTCAACTTGGAATATGAATAAGATTATCATGTGTCTATCCAAATACAACTATTCTATTTATCATTATTGAAAAAGACTTGGATTATGGAAAAATAGACGATGACTTCATTGATGTTACAAGTAATGGTATGACAAACGCCTTTTCATTACGAGAGAATTAAGCACTTTTTCTTGACGAGCCAATCAGAGACTACTTTGTTTTATCAGTGGAAACCAAAACGACGTCACGAAAAAAAACACGTCGCGTTCAAATTCAAGTTGATGTTTTTTTCACTCTGTTTAACATTCATTCATTATACATAAAATGAGCTCATCAATGGACGTAGATTCAAGCCAGTCGAACAATAATGCAGAAAACTATATTTTACCTTGGTTTGTATTTCTTATTATCCTATTTCGAATAATAATAATAATAAAAAGCTAACAAGGCTGAAAAAAGGGTCGAAAAATACAGACCTGTTTATCTAAAAGATATCACTGGCAACGAAGAAGCAGTTGAACGTATGGAGAAGATTGTACAAACAGGCAACTTGCCCAACCTTATACTGACAGCAAGTATTTTGATATTATGATTGGATTTCTATTATCACATTTTTACTAAATTTACAATAGGGCTTACCCGGTATTGGTAAAACCACCAGTATTCTATGCTTGGCCCGTGAATTATTGGGTAATAGTTGTAAGGAAGGAGTGCTCGAGTTGAATGCATCTGATGATAGAGGTATCGATGTCGTCCGAAACAAAATCAAAGCTTTTGCACAAAAAAAGGTCACTCTACCACCCGGAAAACATAAGATTATCATTTTAGATGAAGCGGATAGTATGACAAGTGGAGCGCAGCAGGCACTTCGAAGAACGATGGAAATATTTTCAAATACAACTCGATTTGCCTTGGCATGTAATCAGATCAATAAGATTATAGAACCTATTCATTCAAGATGTGCTATTCTACGCTATGTCAAGTTGTCAGATGATGAAGTGGAGAAGAGATTAAAGGAGATTTGTGAAATGGAAAATGTAAGAAAGGCGCTTGTTCAAGTAAAGGAACCTCTTTTTTGATATAACTCTATATCTTTAGGTATCGATTGATGCATCAGGCTATGATGCACTTATCTATAGTGCTAATGGCGATATGCGTCAAGCCGTCAATAACCTCCAATCATGTCATTATGGATTTGGTCAAGTCAATGCAGAAAATGTATGGAAGATCTGTGATCAGCCCCACCCTTATGCCATACAAAAAATACTTTCTTATTGTGCAAAGGGGGATATAGCAGAGGCAGAAAAGAGCATGAGAGAGTTATATGATATTGGATATTCGTCTCTTGATATTATTACAACTACGTTTAGAGTGACAAAAAGTTATAGTGAATTGGACCAGGATTTACGTTTAGAGTATTTAAGACAGATTGGTTTTGTGCATGTACGTATTTTGGAGGGTCACCAGTCATCACTTCAATTGGTTGGCTTGGTTGCTAAACTGTGTAAAGCATCTTGTTAAGGATAATAATAAAATATAATAATAATAAATAATAGTAATAATTGCATTTCATCATTTTATTGCTGCTGTTTATGAATGATGATAAATAATAATAAGAAAGAGAGAGGGGTCTATGTAATATATAGATAAGGTATTTATAGCTTTGCTGTTAGTTCAGTCTCCTTTCGCATCATCCAACGTTCTGTCCACTGTACTGCCTCTGCAATACTCGATCTACTGATATAATGATCCAATTCAGGTATGGTGATCACCTTCCAGTCTTGGTTCTCTCTTCCACTATGTACCTTACGTAGTGTTTTTATTAGCTTCTCTCCAATGACTGGATTGACCACCTTGTCTTTTGAACCATATATTGCAAGTAAATTTATATTATTTAGTCTCTCGTATATGTCTGTTCGATATGTTTCAGACCATTCATAGTACTCGGTTTTTATATGAAAGTCTGGTGGTAATCGAAAGTACGGATAATATGATTTTACTAGACCAATCAAGTATGCAGTTCCTGCCATTGATATAAACATAGTGATACGAGGATCTATCAAAAAAAAATTTTTTTTTTAATAACCAGGTTAACCCAAGTGTTGTAAAGATATTACCTTTTGCAATTGTCATAAAGATAGCATGAGCACCTAAAGAGAATGCCATGGCTCCCCACTTCTCAACAGGGTGTCTATGATGAGGACCAAACACATAGATCTCAAACACATCCATAAGCTGCGACATAGTACGTGAGATTTCAATACTATAAAGATTAAGACCCATGCCAAGGGCTTGTCTATCATATGTAGAACTTGTTTCAATTTCAACGATTTCTTTATAGACTCTACGACTTCCATGGTTAGGACCATCAAACGAGACGGCCATGATGTAACGATCCTGCGGTCTTCTCTTTTCGTTTAAGGAACAGAGCGCATGGCATGATTTTTCGAGTTGTTGTTGGTCATCTTGGATGGACAATAAATAATAAGAACTCTCTCTCTCTCTCTCTCTCTCTCTCTCTCTCTCTTAAATTCGGAAGTTTTCTTAAAATACCAAAGAAAATAAGCATGTGCTTTTGGTGATTGTATAGAGTTTTGAAATCACTTATCTACTACAGATCTATCACCTTCCTTTTAATGTAAATAATAAAAGTTGGTAAAAGATTAAATAAAGCACGCATTTTAATCTCTTCGAATCATGCAAAGTAATAAAAGATGTGAAATATAAAACCGACTCAGTATGAGTAAGGGCTTGATACAACTATTGTTATATACAAAAAGAAAAACAAAACAAGTGTTTATAAA
>MU622425.1:67488-83123 GCA_025399235.1 Backusella circina FSU 941
TGAATCGGTAACAACAAACCCATTTACTGTGCCGCAGAGTAAATTAATTCATGCATAAAAGCACAGGCAAGTTTTTTTTTACACTTACTCCCGATCGATGAATTTTGGGGGTAGTTGACTTGATAAACTCTCCTTCCTAAACGATTTCCATTGGTATTGGCTGTATACACACTCAAAGTTAGTGTAGTCAACGTCATTTAACATCTTATCAAAGATTTCAAGAGTTATGCATATTTATATCATCCATTTGATATTAATCTCTTTGCGCAACTACTATGTTGGTATCATAACAGGCCGACATTTTAAAATTACAATAATAACCCCACTAAAATCTATATCACATCAAATCCCAAAGTATTTCGTTTTTTTTTTTAATTGAAAAACACAAATGATCACTTAATAGAAAGTAGAAGGTCTCTTGGCAACGTAAAGAGAACGCTTGGCCTTGGGAGGTGTTTGGAGACGATGGGGCAAGGGGAAAGCGAGCTTGGGGGACAAGATCTGCTTGATGTATTGACGACGGACATCGGCATCCTTGACCTCGGCAACACGGATGATCTGAACAGATCTGAAACGAGCACGATGACGAGCAGCCATATCCTGGTCTATATAGAACATTAATTCACTAATATCGAACTTTCTCGCTTCTTTTCTACTTACAGCAAGTCTCAACAGCTTCGACACGGGCCATAGCACGGTACTCCTTGTACATGTTGTGGGTACCAGAGCGAGAATCGTAACGGATCCAGATACCGAAGTTCTTGATCTGTTCGGGACGCTTCTCAGCAATCTATAATATGATATCATGAGTTTTACTATATATATCGTTCAAGGGTAGCTTATATTGTGCACATACAAGGTTAACAGAGACAATCTCACCAGCGGCCTTCTTGACCTTGCGAAGCTTCTTCAAAAAGTACCAGAAACGGGACTTGGCAACAACAGTGTTGGGAGCGAAAATACGCATACGGAAGAGCTTGGGAGCGGCATCCTGTTCAGAAGGGAGCTTACGACCCACCACCTATATATGCATTATAAAAAATAAAGATCAACTACTTTGCTAGTATAATTGCGTGCTGCTCCATTTCATACCTGGTATTCGTTGAACTAAAACGAAAAGGAAAGTGCATATTAGTAAACTTATAATGTGAAAAGAGCAATGTAAACTATTTCCTTTAGAGTACAAAAAAGGAAATTGGATTGAATAACAGATGGATGGATGGTGATGGAAAGAAAAAACGAAATGACTCGAAACGATCATCCAATACGGGAGAATGTTAAATAGATATCACACTTACTCTAGCCATTGGTTTCTACCTTGAGAGAAAGAGAGGGACACACAATAGCTTGTCCTTATGCCGGATATCGCCCCCTTTGCTCCTCCCACCTTCCATTGTAATAGTAAAAGAGAGCGATAAAAGTGAGTGCTGTTTCCGGGCCGGACAGAAAATGAATTTCGTGAATTTGATTGGCTGAATGGGAATTTCTTTCACTACATATTATTACTTTTTACAATGTAGAAACCAAGGAATACTTTGCTTAACATGTATATTGGAAGCTTAGAGTTTTGGTCACATTTCGAAATACAATGGATCCAATTTTATATCATATATCACTATGAATTATTCCTATCATGCGCTTTATTTGTTTTTCATATACATTTTAAAATAATAAAAGCTAAACACAATTATGTCTTTGATAGTATAGACTAAATCTTGCATCATGTTAGGTTTTTGTTCTTGTTTTATTTGGTGTTCATATGAAAAGATGATAATAGGCGATACAACAGGTTGGGGGTACTTTTAGATATCAGCCATACATATATCTATTAAATATGTTTATGGTATATAATGGTAATTATATCTACCTTTTAAAAGAAGAATGAAGCCAGTTTCATTGTTGTCGCAAGTAAAAAAATGTTGGCCACGAAGAGAGATGGCTTGCTGAAATTTTTCTTCTCACTTCTGAAACACTCAATTAAGTTGCTTATATCAATTCAATTTTTAGTTTAAAGAGCGGTGTACGTCAAGATGTCTATATGTTTTCCATTTATAATTATAATTGATTTATGCTATACATGTTTGCCTAAAAAATGGTCTTCGAAAAGCTAAATGTGCTTGTAGTTTTTAACAAAGCCAAAAGACTTATTCAAAATCACTAAAAAAGAAAAAATGATTATTTCATCCATGAAGACATGCTATACACGTCTTTATTGTATGAATGATACGAGCCCTTATTCCACCCTCAAGATGAAAAAAAAAAAAATGACACATTAAAGGTCAGATCGACACCCTTCCTAATTCGCTTTAGTCCCTTTTTGTTTTTATATTTTGTTTGGTGTGAACTTGAATAAATAAGCTAAAAAGCAAGAAGGTATTTGGCCACGTTAAATCTTATCTTAGATTTATTGATATCTAATACATTTTTAATACTCCTAGATCTTGATATTATTTAAAAGAAAACATGAAAAAGCGTATGAACAACAGGAACTAGTAATGAATTTAAATAGAAAACAAGATTTTATATTCTCCCCTCTTTTTCTTTGAGAAGTTTCTCTTCTCTTGTACGTGTGATAAAAAATGTTGACGAAAAAGCTGATTTTACAGTGTGTGTAGTAAAATAGATAATACATATTTATTTTGCCACAAAAAGATTAAACTCTTTTTTTTTAATACTGAAAATGACCGAACACAAAATCAAACCTTGTGAATAAGGGATATTTTTCACTCTATTTTTTTCGTTTTCTTGATGAAGCGACTGTCTATCCGCGGTTTACAGTATGAACAGACGGACAGTCAAAGTTTCAATGAGCTATGAATTAAATATCAGTAGTTACTAGATGACATCACGTATAAGAGAGAGGGGGTGAGTTGAGCTTTAATCAAATCAAAGGAATTCCATCAATAAAAGTGTAAATGGGAGTGAATCTGTCGACACACGATATATGAAAACACTCATTATCATTAGATTTATTTCTCGGGGATGAAGATCTTTTAATATTCAACATCGTGTCTAGACAAAGAAGTTGCTTACAGATATTCCCACAATAATTCCATTAAGTTACAAAGTTCAAAAAAAAAAAATATCCGCAATAGGACGGAAGTAGCTTACCAAAGCAATGTTTTTTAAACTCTCGCCATGATTTTGTGAGGAGATCACTGAGGTTGTACTGATTGTTATTCCCCGTTTAGTACTTGTAGATTTATTTTTTGCAGAAAGACGGCGGAATTGTTGGTTCCTATTGGTACATTATTTTCCGGTAGAGGTTAATTTCATGGATGTGGTGAGACAAAACTTTATTTTCTAAGGGTATATAAAAGCGAGATGGTATTTTTCATCCATTTTCTTTTTTTTTGTTTTTACGAGATATAAAATCATCTACATATATATATAATGTCCATCGCTCCTGCTCAAGATTACACTATTCCCGACAGTACCACCCAGAACTCTGGTGTTTTATTAAAGAAGATCAATGATCTTAGTGTCGTTGACATTCCAGTTCCCCAGCCCAAGAAGGATGAAGTTCAGGTTCAAGTAAAGTGCACAGGTATCTGTGGTTCTGATTGCCACTTGTGGAAGCATGGTGAGATTGGTATTTTCCCTGTCACAGAGCCTCAATTACTTGGTCATGAGAGTGCTGGTGTTGTTACAGCTCTTGGCGAAGGAGTAACTTCTCTTCAAGTCGGTGACAGAGTTGCAATTGAAGCGTAAGTAAAAAGAATAATTTAAAAAATGGGGTGGGAAAAAAAAAGTTTTAATTATACTTAAATCGGGTATCTTTAGTGGTATTCCCTGCTCCAAGTGTGATCAATGCATGAACGGCAGATACCATCTCTGCCCTGATGTTGTCTTCAAGTCTACTCCTCCCCATGATGGTCTTCTTGCTAAATACATTACTCACCCTACCCGTTGGCTCCACAAGATCCCCGAGAGCATCAGTTATGAAGAAGGTGCTTTACTCGAGCCCTTGTCTGTTGCCATTGCTGCTCTTGATCGTGTCGGTGCCAAATTTGGCAAGTCCTTACTTATCACTGGTAGTGGCCCTATTGGCCTCTTGGTTCTCGCTATTGCTAAGGCCACTGGTGTCTACCCTATCTGTATCACTGATGTTCAGCAACACCGTTTGGATTACGCAAAGAAGATGGGTGCCACCCACACTTACCTCGTTGATCCTAAGAAGGCTGATACCGAAGCTGCCAAGGATATCCGTGAGATTTTCGGTGGTGAAGGTGCTGAATACGTTTTAGAGTGTACTGGTATTGAATCCTCCTTCAGAACTGCCATTATGGCCACTCGTGATGCTGGTACCTGTTGTCTCGTTGGTGTCGGTAAGAACGACCAAACTCTTCCTGTCAATAACTTTGCCATGCGTGAGGTTGATATTAGAGGACTCTTCAGATACCACCACACCTACCCTCGTGCTATTTCCTTGCTTTCAAGCGGTCTTTTGGATATTAAGCACTTGATCACTCACAAATACAAGTTTGAAGATGCTTTGGATGCATTCAATACTGCTAGTGATTATTCCTCTGGTTCCATCAAGGTTCAAATTATGAACTAAACTTTGTATATTCCCCTTCTATTTTTAATAATAATAAATTTAAATGTTAGTTTGTAAAAATGATACAATATGAGATGTAGAGATGAGATGGGAATTGAAATACCACATATCTTCTTTAAAGTATATTTACTTTCAGAGAAGCTATATTCCTATCCCTATCCAACTTTCCGGCGTTTCATTCTTTTAATGATTTCGTACTGTTATTTTTACATCACGATCCTTGAAATGTTAGCAATAATACATGAAAAATCATTCGACATAGTAGGCTTTCTTATAAACACAATTAAGACTAATAACACTAGTTTTTTCAATTATAGCCATTCGGCGAATAGAGTGATAAATGTAGTAATGATGACATTTCAAAATAGTACATCATGTTTTTAGAGATTTGTTTTTATTAATGATAGTAATAATAATAATGTTTAATTAATAATAGAAGGTGATAATAATAATCGATAAGATACAGGTGATATGTTTGAAGTATATATTGGAATGGATAGTTCTCTTTCTTTCTTTCCTTCTCTTTTTATTAAAAAAAAAAAGGAAAGGGAATAAAAACAAAATAAGAAGTCGGATTTATATATAATCACTTGTAAATGTATACAATCGATTTAAATAATGAGATCCATGAATTCAAGTAAAACCACTTAGTGAATAGTTTTTAATACTCTCATCTCTACTTATCAGACCAGCTGAAGTTGCAATATCTTGCTTAATAAAAGACATTGGCGTGCACATGTCTGTATGTGGCTCTGGCATTGAAATTGGTGTTTGCTGCAACCAAGATTGTTGAGGTGACATCATAAAGCCACCTGGTGTGTACGGATATATATATTGGGGCATGTTATCATGGTAATTATCTGAAAATCATAAATACAAATGGTTTTACAAAGTACCGCTTCCCCTACTCTAATCGCTCTTACCATACATCATAGGAGCTTGTGAGTGAGATAAATTTGAATACATTGGTGTATTAAGCCCTGGGTACTGCAAAGGTAAGGCTAATGTATTATTTATAAATGCCAACCTGTTTTGTCTCTCCTGTTCTTGTAAAATAGATGATTCAAGAGTTGTGCTATACTCTGGATAGATATCTTGGTACGTATTTGACTGTGGTAGCTGTGGGGGTGATGGCAATGGTAAGTATGACTGACGAAGTATTTCAATTGAATCCAATAGATCTGAAGGAGGTAAATCATGTACACTATTCTCTGGCTGTTTATAGTCAGATGCAAACTTGTCAAAATGAACTTTAAGAGGTCTGTTGTGGAATTCATAGCCATTGAACAACACTTTTGTGTAACCACTTGTAAACAAGATGACAACAATAGAACTTTTTCATACTCCGCTTACCTATGGCTCTTTTAGCACCCTCATGCGTACCAAATAATGCAGTACCAAACCCACGACTACGCCCATCCGCACTACAAGCAATATCTACCCTAACAATATTTCCCGCCTTTCTAAATAAATCCTTTAAATCCTGCCACTGGCAATGATATGATAACTATTACCAAGGTCTATGAATTAACAAAAAGAGGACTTTAAGTTATTTTTTTTTAGACTACTAACATTGCCCACATAAAGTTGTTTGTTCCCTTCTTCTGGTGTTACCGACTATTTAATAAATAGTAAGTGTCTCGTTTTTCTCACATGATTTGATTAAATTTACCTCATCACTTGTTTTATTTCTATTTGTGTATCTCATTCTCGAGCCCTTTATCGGCTTTGGAGAAACCTCTGGGTCAATAAAACCACGATCACCTCTTACTTCTAAAATACGACCATGCCACTTATAATTATTATACATATCTTGAGGCAAAAAAAAAAAGAAAAGGAAAAATAGATAAGAATCAAAAACAGATTGTATTGTGTGTTTATATTTATATACTTACCAATTCCTCTTTGTGCGTCCTCTATTGTTGCAAACAAAACGGTGCCATGTCCTTTCGATTTGTTTTCACTGTTCAATACTACATCTGCCCTCTCAATATTACCCACCTTTCTAAAAAGGTCCTTCAAATCCTGCCAACGCACACGGAATGGAAGCTTAAAGCAAGTAATGATAATAAAAAAATATAAGAAAAAGACTGTACAAACAGAGAGATAACCGTAACAAAGGTTAAGGAAGTCCCTTCTCTTTTTTTTTTGTCGTCTTACATTTCCCACAAATAATTGTCGAACTTTGGTAGTTATCACCTTTTGTGTGTCTGATGGATATTCATTCTTTGGATATTTATGCTTTGGATACCGAAAAGTTTCCACTGAATGAGCTGGTACTGTAGTCTTTTTCATTTTTTTTTTTTTAAAAAAAATAAAAAGTTTTTATTATGTATTCTCTTCTCTTTACCGAGAAAAAAAGAGAAAGAGAGAGAAAAATGAGAGGTAAATGAGAATTCGTGTGTATGTGTGTGTATGTGTGTATGTGTATGTGTGTAAGCAAGAGAATGAATGAGAAGAAAAGTGTAAAAATTATAAAAAGGGGACGAAACAGGCTTTTGTTAGAGACTTTTATTTCCTAAAAAGGACATTTTGTGCTTTTATTTTGTAGGAGCATATCGTACAGCTTTTTATGACGTCGCATCTTTCTGGGTTTGGGTTAGTACACTGTGTTTTTCAAAAAGTTTCTAATTGTTGAAAAATATTTCAAATTATTAAGAAAAAGAGGATATTTAATGAGAAAAAGCTGATGAGAAGAAAATTGAGTAAAAAGAGAGGCTAATGTGACAGAGCTAAAAGGGAAGGAGACCAAGTTCATGATTCAATGAATAATAACACAAGGGCGTATTTTTAAATATGCAAATGGAACCCATTTATCATCAACTTTAATCGTCATTCAATAAGACTGCCCTGTACTTTATTTAAGATGATACAAGTCGTTTCATTCCATTAAAATGAACAAGGTTATCATATAAGCATGGTCGAACATTTCCATTGTCTGAATCCTTCCATGTTGTTATTTGTTTGAATGTATTCATTATACCAAAATTATTATTTTTCTCAATTATTGTTATATTTTTTCTCAATTATTGTTATATTTTTTCTCAATTTCTTGAAAAAACAGTAGGCCAATCCAATGAAATAGCGTCTGTTTTAATAAAAGTGATTCAATGCAAAGTAAGTAAATCATTCAAAAGTAAATCGACTTTCCTGACAATACTTACGTGAATTTAAATATTGTTTATCTGATTATCCTCTTAATGGTCTTGCGAAGAGTGTTGGACGTCTATAATTGTGATTAGACATATGCATAAGGGCAGCACGATTGTTTAAAGAGACTAAGTAGCCTCCATTCCAAAAATTATTGCAAGAAGAGTAGCGAGTATAAACGAGCAATATCATATTATTATAATAATCGCCATCAAATATATTGGTGATATCGATGAGGAAATACAAAAGAGCGGCAATTGTGTGATCCATTATACATAATTTATACACAATACATCATTAGAACCGTACATTATGGATGGTTCATTATTGGGACTATTCAATTTTACAACTATTGTGTTTTATTTTCTTATAAATTTATTTCATGCGTTATGCATAAATGTTCGCCCTTTGAATTTACTCCGCTTTTTAAATAGTGCCTTTTTCATAATATTTTATTTCTACACAGCCTTATAGTACCCAACCTTGTCTATTAAAAATCCTATTAGTATCTTCAATTACCAAATGTCACTTTCCAAAAAATTAATGGCACTAAGCCGAAAATGATTGTCCCTTTATGTCTAAAAACTTTGTCCTTTTGAAATAAAAGAAATGTCACAGTAAGTTAAATCAAATTAACCTAAAAATGATATGTATTTTTTGATTTCGCCAAAAGTTGCTTGCGATTAAATGCAAAATGTTCACATTCTAAAGCAGATTTTGAAAAAGGAAAGATGTGCTGAGGATTCATTAATATATATTTTTGGTATTAATAGACACCTATACATCACATTATCATAGCATGTTTTCTAGCATGTTCTTGCTCACTTTAGACTAATCACCTTGAGCAGCACATGGCAAGATTAATAATAGAAAGAAACGGTGACGGTGACTCTAGTAAAATTATCGGTGACGGTGACGGTGATGCTAAAATTCATTGGAAAAAATAGTTTTCTTTCCAAGGCAAAATGCTTGGAAAGTTTATTGAGCTGATCCAAAAATTAATAATAACTATTTAAAAACCAGAATGGTGTTTTGAACTGCGATAAAAGCAGAGATTTCTTTTTATAGTCAATACACTGTAAGAAGCAGATATTTAAACAATCTTTGGTCATGAAAACAAAAAAAAAATAACATAATGAAATCTTACTTTTAATCAACTCACATATAGCAAGTTCATATAGGCATAACAATAATAATAAAGAAAAAAAAAACAAGAACCTTTATAATTTTAAAAAACTAATATTAACAACCACACTTTTATCATAATGAATATACCGGTAGACATCCCATTTAGTCACGTAGATTTTCGTAGTAATATATTATAGAGCCAATTTTATTTTGTTTTTTTTTCAGCCAAAAAGAATGAACTGGTACATGAAACAATAAATTTTTGCTAAACTTAGTTTTGATTCTATATCTTGTTTTTACCCTATCCATTTTTATTTAATAGAGAATGTAAATAAAATGAGTCATTGTACTATCGAAATAATTACAGCAGAGTCGCTTAAACTAAGGAGAATAGACCCATCCTTCGATTAAATATATCGTAAAGAATAAACACATAGTAGAAATTCTGCCAAAAGTAAATAATGGCTCACTTGTTAGTTTATTTATTTATAGCGACATAAAAAATACATCATTCGATACTAAATATGAAGCAAGAAAAAAACTATTCAATGGCTGGAAAAACACCAGATAGGAAAGAATTGCTTAAAGCCTTTCATTTTATATGTTAAATATCATGAGGCTCATTGGAAATGCTTCTGTTAAATATATGATATTTGGTAGTAATGTTGAAATTAATTTTAGTCTTACTCATTCGCTGGTCTTGAATTTTTGTTTCTTGAAAATATGTCAATCAAAAAGGATGAGAACTTTAAAAAAGAAAGAAATACAATAGAAGACCTCTTAAATTTCCACATCTCTTGTGCTTTTTTATAGCTTTTCTTTGATAAAACTATGTATTAAGTCAATAACTCGCATCAAAAAGCTCAAATGATATCCTCATTGGTTGTAAACTTACTTAATATTGATGATTACTTGTATATCGATTTTATAAAGCGGGTGGTTCTGTGTTTTGTATATAGAATTGATTTCCAAATTATTATTTAAGAATAAAGTTTTTTCACAGGAAATGTAAATCAAAGATGGTTTGATATTTCTGCTGTTGTCCTTTTTACAACTACTTTTGTGCTTTGCTAAAAACAATTAAATCACAGTTTTCGAAACATGAATACTTTTATTGATATAAATAAAGGATCTTTTTTATTTTTGTTTTCTTTTTTTCTCTTCTATTATATTTTATGTTCTTCTTATTTTCACTTTTAAAAACTTTTATTTTTCGTTTTTATTACTTCACTTTTCTTGTTCTTACAGTCTCGCCGTGAAATTGCAACATAACATGGTAAAGTTTAAGCTATACTCGTACTAGCAAACGAATGAGAACTGATCCACTATCAAGATATCAACTGACTTCTATTATGGATTGAATCTTGCTGATATAACAAAATGGTTTGCGCTTTGTCACATCGCTTACTTACTCACACGCCTATGCCATTGTGTACTTTATCTGTCTTTCCTTTTCCTTTACTTATACACACTTTTAACTATTATAACTTTGTATCATCATATCGCTTTCGTTATTTGTACCCTTTTCGTTCTCCTATCGTACTATGATTCTTTAAAATGATGTCAGCCTTCTTTTTTTATATGTATATAACTATCTATTATTATCTAATAAATAAATAAATAACTCCTATTTGAATAATAATAATAATAATCTACTGTTTTCATGATGGATATGAATGAGGCCATTTCGCTATATAAAAAGTATAATAGCTGCCAAAATAATGCTAATTTAACTGGAAGATATAGAATTGATACCATCTGAAGTCAATATGCTATTGAAGAGCGTTTAATGAAATGAGTAATATAATGAGCAATATGGTGACATTCTATTCGTTCAATAAAGATATATTTTTAGAAGATAAAAGGATATGCATGATTCACTGCTATTTTTTTTCGCGTTTCATCTCGGTAGTAGAAAAAAAAGGGAGGACTAGCAAAACACTTAAAACTCACTTTGCTTTCACCCGCCGAAACCTTTCCAACCTTGGAGAAGATTTCGACCCCTTGGAAAGGGCTACTTTCTAACCTTGGAAAGCACTTCTTTTTTTTTCCAGTGTCAGATTCACAGAAGAAAGCTGTTTTGGAGTTTCAAGTATCGACAAGATACTTGCAACCATTACTTCAAGCGCTTTTTGATGAAGATGACATATTGTTCAAGTGGACGAACGAAGCTTGTTTCAACGATGCAGACAACGATCTCCAAGATCACCCTGATGGATGCATCGAAAACGATGATCTCACGATCGATTACTTGGAGGTAAAGCCGATTGATAAAGCAAAAGATCATAATAAGATCAATACGGATCTATATCGTTTGGGTGTGTTTTCCAAGGCCGCGACAACAAAGTACAAGCTGAAGCACATCTTTCAAGTAATGGCAGTTGGTAAAGTTTACTATATATATTGACGTTCCACGATAAATTTGTATACTAAATCTTAACATTAGGAACAAACCTCCAATTTCATATTAGCGAATTAAAGGGTAATGTATTGACAATGGTAGAATTAGATCATTTCCGTCTCCCACTGTCGATGGACGAACTTCCGCAACTTATACCATACCTGCATCGACTGTATAACGTCGTAGCAACAACTTATAGCTGTTGCTATAAACAAAAGAAATTGAATGGGGATATGCCGTCTGGCAGTTCTTTAGAGCCTCGGGTGATTAAGGCAATTACAGTAAAAACAAGCGATAGAACACGCAAGAATTACTTGTATCACCCCTATCACTAAACATCCTGTTCAAATAAATTACCTTAATAAAAGGAAAGTTTTATCGTTTTGTCTGTGTAACTAAATTGATTTAGTAAAGGTTTGAAAATAGTATGCAAGTTATTTTTTAAAATTAAATATTTTAAAACGGCATTACACTTTTCTTTTTACGTTATTTTATGGCCTTATGAACAATGAAATAACCTTATCCCTTTTCTTCTTTTGTCCATTGTTTATTCTAAAATAAATCGAAAGACATATCATTTCAAGTGTTAATAATAAATGACTGGAAAAAAAAAATCAGGAACTAAAAATAAAGGGTATATGTTTCGAAGTAATTATCTCTTCTATCTCTTCGCTTATTGTCGTTCGCAAAAAAAGTGAAACATTTTACGAAATAAAGCATAGTTTATAGAGAATTCCGACATGACGAGATGGACAATAGGAATCGCCGTTCTAAATGGAAAAGCAATGATAACAGAAATGGAGCTGCTCCGATTATTGGTTTTAGGCAGCTCTTTTTTATCGAACCAGTCGATTAACCTTATACACTCAGATTAAAAGGTTATAAAGCATTCATTTATCCTGTGCTTTTTTTTTGTTTTTTACTCTCTTGGGATTTTTTTTTAAAACATAAAATGAAGTTTGCTTTATTCGGATTGGTTACATTTTCTTTGGCTACAACTGGCGTTTTGGCATCTCAATGTTCTTGTGCCGATGCAGATACTCAATGCTGGGCAAAATGTGGTAAGTTGAATAAAAAGTAAAAGGATAAAGATGAGAGGTAAAAGAAATGCATAATTGAATTCAATGATGAATAGTTATCGATACAAACAGCTGTATTACAAGCTGTAAAGGTGAGATTACATGCTATCAGAACTGTATCAATCAGGGATGGCCTGGTATAGTAGCCAGCTCAAGCGTAGCTACCAACCCAAGCTCAGCTGTCACCTCATCTACAGTAACTACAGAAAGTACAACCGCTGTTTCTTCCACTTCACCTTCAGTGATTGTAACCTCATCTGCATTCTCCACTGAAGTACTCTCCTCTGCCAGTATTATTGAAACCTCTTCTGCCGTCCCCACCTCTATGGCACCATCTTCATCAGCTCAACTTATCTCCTCCATGCCAAATGAGATACAATCCTCACTCAGCCAGATATTATCAACAGCTTTACCAGCCACCGTCGCTCAAACAGCATCAGAAAGCTCTGTCTTGCCATCCTCCATGGTCTCTGCAAGTCAGCCCTTATCTAGTGCTTCTATGGTTCCTTCTAGCGCCGTAAGTTCATCGATGGTTCCTTCTAGTGCCATTTCAGAAGCAGTAAGCGCCACTGCTTCAGATGCTGCAGTCACCAATGCTACCTCCACTCCTGAGCCTACTACACATTCATCCGCCATCAGTCATATCCCAGCTACCACCATTACTGCCTTAGTTGCTGTGTCACTTGCTTTACTTTGTATGTAAATGTATTAAAAAAAAAAAGGGGGGGGGACCAAGGCGCATAAATACTACATATCGGACTCTTTGCTTTTAAATTAATCTTTATATATATATCTTTAAACCCTATCATTTTTTTTATTGAAATAAAGTTCATTCACTATATTGGAAACGAAATAGAGCTAATAAATTGAGCTATAATGGAAAATGGGCTAGTTGAGTCAAAATGATTGAAAAAAAATATCATATAAAAAAAAGAGTCGACAAAGTGGAAAATAAAATAATTACTTTGAATTTCCTTAATTCATTACTCTGTTGTTTTCCTATTATATTATTAAAACAAAGTGCACTTAAGAGAGTGAACTATAGATTATAACACATCAATATTATCTGAAAATTCATTCGGGGCATTCTCTTGGAAGGATTTTCCTCGCGACTTTGGTATTTGGCCTAGAACAAAGGTGTGTTGCTGAAGAGTACTTTTTTTTTTATCTCTCTTTTTTTTTGTAGATGATTTCCTTAAAATGTTCTTCGTGACATTATCTTTATAATCGTGATAAAGGAGATTCTTTTCGAATAGAATGAGGGGCACTGTCGATATCTAAAATAATGAGGGTGTCAATTCAGCATCTGGATACTTTGTTTTTCAACCTTGATTTTTTTTTTCGGTTATCCTAATTTCTCGCTCTTGCTGATGTTTTTACAATAGAAATTGAAATGTAGGAATTTTGACATGTAGGTTTTAATCCCAGCCAATTTTTTGTATGTTTTTTACTTAGACGGAACTGGCTTTATATAGTTTCCATGTTGGTAGCGGTTCTTTTGATGAATTTGCGTTCGTTGACGCTGTTCAACGTGCCCACTGGACTTTTGATCAGGGTGAGAAGATAGGCTTCAATTTTACTCTTCTTGATATTGGAGGAGGATTCCCTGGTGGAGATGTCAAAGAAGGTGCCACCTTTGAGAAGATTGCTTCCGTCTTGGGTCCTGCTGTGGATGCCCATTTCCCCCCAGAGATTCGTGTTATTGCCGAACCAGGTCGCTTCTTTGTTGCCACTGCTTTCACTGTGTGTGTTAACATCATTGGCAGAAGAACTGTCGCCAATGACAGCGCCAAGCCTCAGTATATGTATTACTTGAATGATGGTTGCTACGGTTCCTTCAACAATATCATTTTCGATCATCAGGTCGTTCAGCCTCTTGTATTGTCCAAGGATAACAAGTTTCTCTATGGTGAGCGCCTTGAGGAAGAAGAATTTGAATGCAGCACTTGGGGTCCTACTTGTGACTCAATCGATTGCGTGAACAAGTCTGTCAAGTTGCCTCTTCTTGAACCAGGAGATTGGCTCTACTTTGAGAACATGGGTGCTTACACTATTTGTGCTGCATCTCAGTTTAATGGATTTAAGAAAACTGAAGTTTTCTACACAAACACCTTCCATTAATCGCTAATATTCATTTTTATTAAAATTTGAACAATAAACGGGATAATTTATTTCCCGAAGAAAAAATATGCTTTAAGTCTCTTTTTTTTTATTATTGTTTCCTTTTTATTGTCATATCTATTCAATCAGGAAAAAATGCCTCATGATAGCTATGAGCTACCTTCTATTTACACGAGAAAACCTCTAGAAAGTTATGTAGATTCCGATGACGATGAACAACATATTGGTGCCAGCCAAGAAGAACAAGATGACCGAATGGAACCATTACCAATGCGTAATTCATACCAGGACATTCACTTGGAAGATAATAGATTAGCATGGCTCATGCTCGGTGCCTCATTCTTCATTCTACTCATGACTGTGATACCTGTTGTCACAGACCTACCCAACGTCACTCCATGGTTTCCAAGGGACGCTCTATGGCGACTATTTGACCCTCTTATTACGTTACCATTCAATTTGTTTATCGATTGAGAATGTAACACGACTTCTAGTGTGATAAGCTGGTAAAACGGTTGCCAAAAAATACACTCGAGGAGCGACACACAAAAAAATGATAAAAGGTTTCATTTCATGACACAAACCATATATTGAGGCTGAAAGGGAATAAAGAGCTAAACCCACTGAGACGAGCTCTAAAACAAGCGTCGTAAACATGTGCAGTGAGGAGAGCAAACAGACAGGAAATACCATTTTCATTTGAACTTGAAGTAAACTCGGTATGAATGTGGTGCTGTTGAGAATTACTTTTCTAAATAAGCTAAAAAAAAAAAAGCAGCATAGACAATCAATATCATTTCGCTGAAACAAATAGTGGCTATACAATACAATATCCAAAGAGAATCGACTTAAGCGCGATAGTAATTGAAATGACAAGAAGTATGTAGGCTTGAATTGGATTTAAATGGGGTTTTATCCAGATTAAAGGGTAGGGTATTGGTTTTTTCATGATCATCGGTTTTGTTCTAGGCTGCATTCCTATATTTACACTTAAAATACAAGAAAAAATGAGTAAGAATAAAGCGCCACCTTTCAACTGGTACTTATCTTATATTACGCAGCTACAACACAATATAGGGATGGAAAACTCTCTGCATCCGCACCCAAATTGTTAGAAAGAGGATGTAGGACGACATCAATCTTCAATTATGCTTAAGGATAGTGCAAAACCTAATCCACATAAAGGAATTGACTT
>MU622426.1:7771-28361 GCA_025399235.1 Backusella circina FSU 941
AGTGTAAAAACTCTGCACACAATAGATCAAACACATAATGTTGTAAAAACTCGACATTTGACATTAATGGATTTGATACACTTTTGGGATCATATAATCGGGTATAAATATCACCTTCCTGCACTATTTGAAGCATTCTAGATAACACTTGGCTTTGGAAATTAAATCCTATCATAATTGAAAAGAGAAATTAACGTTTATATAAATAGATTCACTTCTCTCTCTATTACCATTTCTGCGATCAGGATCTACCAACACTTCAATAATATCTCTTAGTATCCTCACATAGAACTTTTCGAAAAATAAACTGGATTTATCTTCATCCTCCAGTTCTACTGCTGTATTGATCATATCTAGACAGGTCTTTAATGCGAGTTGTGAGATATCCTTTATGGTATGTTTTGTCCCCCACATGACACTATCAATGAAGAGAGGAACGAGGTCTTCTATATCCAACATTTCTATATAGAACGGGTGTGAGTAAATAGATCAATACATATAGCGACATTTATATGTATTTGTACCTGAAAAGTACTTTTTACAGAGTATGAAAAGTAACCGATAAAACTCATATCGAATCTCTGGATAATCTACAAAGTTATCCTTAATCATTGGCAACGTAAACGTAAACGCCACACGCAAGGTCTGTTGCAGGATCTCCGGACCAATGGCACCGGGTATTTTTTCAAACACGGTGGTAAGCAGACCCAGCACACGCGCCTCTCTGTTCTCAGGACTGGCATACTCGACCAGGATGACATGGATGATATCGGAGAGCATCCATTGATCCTGGGGACCGAGCCCCTCATTGGCCAGGATGTATGTCTCGAGGAGATCTAGAATCAATTGGTGTAAGCGTTGATAGACGGGCGAGTTGTTGTTGCTTTTTCTGGCCTCACTGCCCATTTTATAACAGCTTGTCAGGGTGGGTACAATCTTGGCAAGTTGGAAATGATAAGCGGGGCCGAGGGGTTTACAGGTGGCGATATTGATTTTGAGTAGTTGGTTGATGGATTTTACAAGCGCGCTATTGGATGCTTGATTGCTGCCAAGGAGTGAAATAAACTAGATATACATAGACATTCTATTTTTTTCAACAAAAGGTGGAAAAAAATTCTTGACAATGAAAAAAAAAAAAAAAAAAAACTCACCTGTGCATTAGAATAGGCCATCAGGGTATCAATCAGACCTTCCTGTGCAGATAAGGGTGCCGCAGAAACAACATGACCAATGGCCTCATAAAACATGCACGTCTGATGGTTATCCAATTGGGCCGTACTTGACTCCACACTACGCAGCAACGAATCCAAAATGGACGGAGATCCATCCAAAGGCGGCGCTGCCAGTTCTTGTTTACACCCGCGACATAACTTGAGCAGTGCATCACATGCCATCTCCCTCACACTCGATTGCGGATCGAGTAGATAGACCGAGATGTGGTTCAGGACAAACGACATGAACGGCCAATGCGTCTTGCAAAACCTCGGGTACTGGCCCGCAATATAGAGGAGACAGGACGCCACCACACACTCCTGATCGCCGCCCTTTTGCTGACTTGTCAGTAGCCCCACAAGGTCGTTTGTGATGCTTTCCAGAAACACATTCTCATCATGTTCCGTCAGGGCATCCGAGATGGACCCGACCGTCCAACAGATCTTGTTGAGGTCCATCCAGGACCAGTCTGCGTTGAACTGGATCTCGCTGATCTTTTGATGGATGATCTGCTCGGTGGCCAGCCGATCCAGACTGGTGAGGAGGCAGAGGACATGGCGCATGGATTTGTAGATGGCGGTGGTATCGCTCTGCTTGATAAACTCGCGTGTGATCTCACCATCCTCGTTCTCGACAAGCAAAATATCATCGGGCCGTACCATGTTTTGGATGAGAAGAAGACGTAATCGATTGAGCATGTCAGCATAGTGGGTCATCAGCAACGGGGTTGTTTGACGGCTGGATTCCTGGACGACATCGTAGACGAGTTTCCCCCAATAATCTAAGCACATTCGCCATACTTCGCGTTCAGGGATTTGTGAGGTGGAGAGGAGGTAATTGAGTGATTGTTGTACTGATTCAAAACCACGGGATTTTTCAATAAACTTTTTTTTAAGAAAAAAGATCAGCAGTATGAGCAAAATGAAACGGATTGCCTTTATATATATATATATATATTACTTACCTCTCTGTCTTTACCAAGAACAGTCGTCAAAAACAAGGTCGATTCCTGTACAAAGTTCTGATCCTCGGTCATATCGACCTGACCCACTGCCCTCATCACAATATCATACACATTCGCAATCACATCGTAACACTGAGGATGTCCCGTAATATCAATAGTGGCCATCTCATTAAAGCATTGTAGCGCCAAATTGCGCTGCGTGGGTGACTCTGTAAATTTGCGTGTCAGGATATCAATCAGACTCTGTTGAAAGACAAACTGGATGGGGATCCAGCTAATAAACTTGAGGAGGGTCTCCAATGCGGCCCTGGAGAGTGTCTCGGGCACGTTGGCAGAGAGGATGCTCTTGCAGAGGTCAAAGATGGACCCGAATTCATCGACCATTTGGGATTTTAGTTTTTGCATCTTGGAGAGTGTCATTGAGTCACTTGAATAATCAAATACCTCTTCACTACAGAAAAAAAAAAAAAGGAGGGAGAAATATCAGTGAGTGGGTTTATCTAAATATATAAAAATGTAAAATTACCTGAGTAATTTGAGAATAATCATATTGTTTTCACATAAACTGAGACTGGCCTGGCTTGAATCTACCATCTCCTGTATAAAGGTGGGCCAATACTTTGGCCAATCCTTTTTGAGTATCTGGACAAGGACAATGTCGAGTTTATTGAGATAGGTCTTTTCAGAACGCAAGGTGGCCTCATTGGATGAAAGGTTGACAATGAGTTTAACGATATAATTTCGCATTGCTTTTTTTATTATTTTATAAAAAAAAAGGGGGGGGGGGAGTGTTAGTATAAATCATACACAGACGTGTTTATATATTTACCTAAGCGTTGTTCCATTGGTAAGGTATTCCAACGTACAATAATAAAATCTTCAAGGATACGAAGACCTATAAACTATTGAGAAAAAATAAATATATAAGGTTTAGTCTTTATCCCCACCAAAAGAAAAAGGGGGTATTTTCTATGAAATAGAGTTACTTTTGCTTGAAGACTAGAGGAATGTTCAAGGATCTGATCAACAACTTGCCAGGAATCAGGATTATTCTGAAATTGTGTTAATACAAGCTGTGCTTGCTGCCTCTAAGTAGTGTGTCTATGTGTTAGCATAATGATAGGATACTTGTAGTCGCAGTTACCACAGTGTTATCTCCAGTGTAGAATGCAGTGACAGCATCATCTAAATCCTTGACATTGAATGTGTTATCAACAAGTGACTATATATTTATATAATATAATATTATTAACTCTATTTTATTGTCTGTTTTTTGTTTTTTTTTTAAAAAAAAGAAAACTTGCATTCATTCAAAAAGTAAAAGAAGGGTATACAAATTCAATTTTGAAGTAAAGCTGTAACTTTTATGCTATGGCGATTAGTGGCTTATCTATAAAAGGGGTGACTGATAAGATATCTTGACTTTACTATGATCATCACCATTTTCGTATCTGACTAATACAATCCATGTCCTACTGCTATGACTGTTCATACATAAAACAAAAGGACCTGTCTTTCTCTTTATATGTAATATCGCATTCATCTCTATGTCTTGGTGCTAAATACTTGTTAAGATTGATACACGTAGATACTCTACAGATCAATGCGTTATTCACGGAGTTCAAAAAGAACGTTTTATGCAAC
The DNA here is from genome assembly GCA_025399235.1 of Backusella circina FSU 941. Classification (NCBI taxonomy): domain Eukaryota; kingdom Fungi; phylum Mucoromycota; class Mucoromycetes; order Mucorales; family Backusellaceae; genus Backusella; species Backusella circina. The sequence goes on from MU622426.1 coordinate 11,592, forward strand.
TGTCTTCTCTGTCTATTCGTAATGCCTTTGCTTTTATATTGTAAATATGATGTTGACGGCTGTAAAATGGATTATTTATCATTTTTATTTTTATTTTTATTTTTTTTTCTTTTATACATGCCATCATAAGGTAATTAAGTATGAATAGTGGTTTTTATGTAAGATAACCTGGAAAATGTCCATCTAGACAAAGGAAAAAAAAAAAAAAAAAAAAAAAAAAAAAAGTGATTCTACGTTTGCTATTTTCCATATCTATCTTTAAAAGCGTTCATTTTCTCCGTCAAAGCATTTCCTATTTATGCCGTCATTTTATTGCAAATAAAGAGTATAAAATGAGCAACACAAATAGACTTTGATTGTATTAAAAGGTAATAGACAGTGCATACACTTCTACTTTGAAATACTATACTTGCCTTAGATCTAGATGCCGAATAGCTTGACTTTATATAGAAGCTTCAAAAATGCCAATGTTGACTTTCGAATCAAGTATGCAAAATGATTTAAAAATAACTCCGCAATGATCCCCTTTGGTCATTGGACAACATTTCGTTTTCTTATTTCTTATAAATTTATCCTTTTTATTCTCTCAAGGCAATGACTGACAATCGTCTTGAAGTTAAAAGCCATGTCATCAAGGCAAACTCTTCTACCTTGGAGAGAATTATCTCTGCATTTGCCGGTTCAGTTGTGACCATGGTCTTTAGTAAGTAACTGCTTTTTTTTTTTCGAATCGAGTTCATCTTGAAAAACACAAGTTGTATTCCATAGTGACACCACTTGATGTAATAAAGACACGATTGCAGGAAAGTAGTAATGTACATTACAAGGGGACATTGGTAAAGACAAAACAAGTTCATATGTTACAGAGAGGGAGAGAGAAAGGAGGGAACGAAATGATTAAAATGGATATACCTATTTTTTTTTTTTTTAAAAAGGATGGCTTTTCTAAAATTGTGCGGCATGAAGGTGTGTTTGCCTTATGGCGTAGTTTTGTACCGAGTCTTGCTATGGCAGTTCCGTCCACATCCATTTATTTTGTGGGATATGATTATATAAGAGATACCATCAAGGCAACAGAGTATGCGAATACCAACCTTGATATCTATGCACCATTATGGGCGGGTGGTATAGCCAGAGGTGAAAAAAAGAACATGTGATAGATAGATAATGGAATGCTTATATATACATATATATAGCTGTTGCATCATTGGCAGTCTCGCCCATTGAACTCTTTCGTACCCGAATGCAATCAACAAAAGGCACAGGTGGTTTTATAGATGTGTGGAATGGAGTGGGAGATATGGTGCGAGTACAGGGACCACAGGCACTCTGGCGTGGGTTTTTACCTACCATGCTGAGAGATGTACCCTTTTCAGCGTTCTATTGGATGGGATATGAGGCGATGAAAGAGCATTTAGAATCAAGGGAGGATTTATCCCATTTCCAAGTGGCTTTTATCTCGGGTGCAACGTCTGGCACTGTAAGTATAGATATGATACATAAAAATAAAACGGGGCGTTGAAAATACAACATTATTAGGTTGCAGCAGCGGCAACAACACCCTTTGATGTCATCAAAACACAAAGACAAGTGAGTTCCAGTGCAGAAGGTAGATATTCTACAAAAGTTTATTCTTATTCCATTGTGTATATATTTATACTAACCCTTTTTTATAATAATAAGGCGCCAAGTTCTCATTCATTGTTAAAAGTATATTAGAAACAGATGGATCCAGTGGATTCCTACGAGGTGTCGTGCCCAGAACACTCAAAGTGGCACCAGCATGTGCCATCATGATATCGAGTTATGAAATGGGTAAACACTTCTTTGCCGATAGAAAACAACAATACTATTCCACTTAGATTTTATTATTACATTTATTTATTATATCATAAAGCTGGTTCTCTCCCCCCCCCCCCTTTTTTTTTACATAATGTACCTCTTCTTTTTATTTCATTTACATAATGGATGAGAGATGAATTTTACTGTTTGGATCCTTTGAATGGATCCATTCGTGGTCTCTTTCCCTTTGTTCTTGCTGTTGGAGTAACCTCGCCCTCTTCTTCATCTTCAGAGGATGATACATCTATTGTAAATCCATGAATACAACACTCTTATTTATACAAATGTGATTTACTTTACCATTGTCCATAGGTGTCTTTCTTTTTAATGTATTGCTTTCTTGCTCTTCTATTATTTTGGATTATTGTTATTTATTTGATTGACATACTTTTTAATCCATTTTACCTTTTTTTGTTTCAGTAATGGCTGCCTTGATGAATCTATTCGCAGCGTCTCTATCCACTTGCATTGTTCCTGTTTATATAGATGGATAAGTGCTCTTTTCTCCATTAAATATAATAAGTAAACACGTACTCTTTGGTCCTCTTCCTTCGGCTATTTTTATTTTATCAATATACTCTTTGATTCTAACCTATGATATGTATATAAGTACATCGTGTATCCTCTTTTTTTATTTATTTATTCTTTTATCCTCTTACTAATTCCTTCATAACAGCATGATCTTGTGGATCTACACCTTGTGTACGCATATAGACTAGAATGAGGTTGTTAATATCTTGTTTAAATGTTGTATGTATATATATATTTACTATAGTAAAGGGTATTCAAACTGTAGGCCAACAAGACCTCCAACTCGCAACGTTCAGTTATGCTTAATTTATTGTAAAGTTCGCTGATAGGACGATTTAAGAGAGGTTCAAGGTGTCTTTTGACTACGGCTAAACGAGCTCTTAATGCTTTAGCAGCTTTATTAGGGATCTGTACGTTGGCATCCATCTTTCTTTTGGCTTGAATGTATACAAAGAAAAAAAAGCTTCAGACTATTTCTTAAAATTCAAATTCGGAAATACAAAAATCAATGCGTGACAGGTTTTCCTTTTGCGTGTGCACAGAATCAATGCAATTGATTTCCCACATTTGATGTTATAAAAGAGAGATGATCTTATTATTTTATAGCCATGATCTACTCCTTTTTGTACCGATAAAGTGATTTTTTTAGATCAAAATGCTAACATAAGAGTCAAATGAGGCATGTATTGTTATAGGATACATGTACAACATCCAAATTGGTTGAGAAAAAAAAAAACTCTAAATTTAAAAAAATAAAATAATACGTCATAGACTGTGTGTGTGTGTGTGTGTGTGTGTGTGCGTTTTAAACATTCTTTCTTTCTCTTATTTTAGAAAACAAGATATATATAAAATATAAATAAATATAAATAATTATATATATATATAGGCTCTTCTTGTTTAATTAACAATGAATTCTGAACCTTGCGATCATGGTTATGTAGACGAAGAAACAAGTAAAGTGTACTCTTCTCTTTTTTTTTTTTTTTTTGGTAGTGATGAAAATAGCTTATTCTCTCTTCTAGTCCGAGATTCCAGAGCAGCTCAACTCCATTCCTGTCGACAACGTATTGCCTTGTTCAAAAGCCTTCAAGTCGACTCACAACAGGATCGAGACAATGGACTTGAAAAGATTATTCAAGTTGTCAAATCGTACATTCGCAGTTCACGGTCACCACTGTCACCCTCCTCACCCTCACTGACCGACAAAGTGCATTCACCCTATCTGACAGACACTTCTATTACTGCAAATAACAGTAACGATGATGAATACAGTGAGCAGTTGTTTTATTTCTTATTAACCATTGTAAGATTATCTGTCACTTGTCCTTATGCAGACGTGAGAAAAACATTCAAAGAGCTACTAAAGAGTCTCGAGGTAAATTATTATCGTTACATTTGTTATATATGTAGTAATTTATAAATAAATAATAGACTTCATGTGTCCCTATTCCTCGACCGAGATATAAATCACCCTCCCATTTCATCTCACTCTATGATGTCTTTTCATTGGAATCCACCGCTTCCAGTTATCAACCCGTCCTCTATCCAAGGTCATCGGCTCTTTCCTTTTCCCCTTGGTCTGTGCGTGACGAGGAAAGACAGCCTGATTCCGCCGATGAGGAAGACGACGATGAATCAAAATCCAACAGCAATAAAGAGGACCCATCCATGCCGCTCGAGTCGACGATCGAGGAGAGTCAGCTTGCCTTTAGTGACTTCACAGGTGGCCGACCGTCGGATGAGTATGTGCGTCAAATGATGATCAAGACCTTTAATGATGAGGGCAGATTAGCTAATCTCTTTCGCGTGCTGGCCTTTTTCCCGACCTTTTTCGAGATATTCCATGTCACCTATTCCAAAATCACAAAGACGCCCGTCGGCTCGCTCCATCGTAATTGGAAGACCTATATTGGGCTTATGGTGGCCGCTGAGCAGCAGTGTCAGTATCTGGTGTCGATGCTCAAGGTGGAATTTTTATACAATGGCGGAGATCCTAATTGGCTGCGTGGTTTGGATTTTGTACCATCCAAGCTACGCAACATCTCGACGGTGATACTCAAATTGGCGCGACAGCCCTGGCGACTCAACACGGACGACATGCACGAGTTGCTGAGTGGTGGCCTGGGCGAGGCGTGGAATAAGAACGAGTTGGTGCAGGTGATACTGACAGCGTCCACCTATCTGGGCCTGAGTAGCTTTATTCTTGGCTGCGGGATCACACCCGAGACCGATATGACGGGTGGGTTCAGTGTGAGTCATAGCAGCAGTAGCAATGGCAGAAGAGGGATAGAGTATGAATTGGATTCAGAGTCGCCCTACTCTCCCAGCGTCTTCACCACCACCACCACCACCCTCCAGGGTGAATCTCATGCTGCAGGCTGGCAAGAGGACGACGATACTACATTCTCATCTGATTATGGTGTTGGATTGGGTGTGTCGGTGGATGAGGAATGTACAGAAGACTTGATATCTAAATTAAAATCAAACAAAAAGTGTATGCTGAACGATCAACTTGTGGAGAGCTTGGAGAATGTAAAGTCAAATATAAATAATAATAATAATACCTCAAGGCCAAGTTCAATTTGTGTCAAGACAAAATTCGATAAGCAGTTCCTGGATTCAACGGTCGAGTGCAATTCTGTCTATGATGAATTGAGTGTGTTTATCGATACTACATTGGAGTCAATTCAACTCGAGACATTCGAAGTGGGTCATGATGAGTACAGTGAGTTTATGCTGGGTGAATACTGTTGGGAGGATCACGGTTGTGATTTGGCCAATCATTATATGCCTGATATTGGAGATGATTTAGTGGCCGAGTTTACAGAGGCATTAAGTATAACAGATTGGAGGTAAAAGAAAAAAAAAGAGGCCACTTTATTTATAATATCTATTAAAAGCCTTTCATCTTAGCATTTTCCATCCTGTGGCCGAGGAAGTAGTCGATACATCACCTCTTCGAAATGCAATCTGGTTTTATACACAAAAAATGATGGGTGTGATTAAAGAAGATTACAACTATGAAGATATTCCGCTTTATTTAAACGATCGCACCACACAATACATCCGCAGTCTGTGTATGTCGCCTCATACCATTGAGAGAAATGATTGGTTGAATATGGGCATTGCACTTAGACCGGAAGAGAAGTGCCATGTGAATTTGCTTATTGCTTCAGCAAGAAAACAGGCCTTGTTGTGCTATGGTTTATGTTTGATCTCTGAAATCTAAAAAAAAAAAAAGTCTAGTTCCCCCCCCTCACACTTTATAATACATATATATATATATATACATACATAAATGCAACCCTTTGATTATGTTTGGAGTCGACATCTCTTTCTCTCTTTACGTTTTTTTTTTTTTTCTTTTTCTTTTTTTTTCTTTTTTTTCTTCTAAATATATAAATATATTGAAAATACGAATTCTCTATATACATATATATAACAAATACAAAATAATCATGTTTTCCTGTTTGTTTCTGAATTTATTAAGATAAATAGCTGTTATTGATGGAATAGAAGCTAGTTAGAGCACGCATTGACTACTTTGGTAGAGAGTTAAGATAAGAGCCTACCATTCTGTCACAGCTCCATCGACCTACTTTGCTGATCATTAGATACATTTTTCTTCATCCGTCCATCCATCCATCCAACAGAACCCAGATGATTGGTATGGGTTGTCTTAATAGTCTGGTCAAGCTCTTCACCAAGGATAGTCTTAAAATGATGATTCTGAGTATCAAAACTCATTTCATTTTTACGATCTCTATCTTTCAATAGATGGATACCATACCAAGACTCTCTTGTTGTGAAGTCGACGAACGCTTCCTTTTCCAGATGAAAGCGAGTGAATAAATACAAGGAAAATGCTACAAAAGGGCAAATATTAACATTGACATGGCGTATGAGCGCACCGTATTCAATTTTTCCATGCTGGTTGGTCTTTCCATGATTCATGGTTATGATAAGGGAGTTGCACAAACTAGGGCCTTCGATCTCAAGTTTAAGCATAAAGATATCAGGAAGTTGGGTTATCCTTTTGCTCTCGCCACGTGAAATGGTAGAATGGCCAATCAACCAGTCAACACGAGTTCTACAGCCGACAAACGAGTTTGATAAAAGACGAAAGCATATGTTTTGATGCTCACGGAGACTATAGCCATTAGTAAGTGTATGTGCCCCCCTTAGCTTCATATCGATCCATCTTGTGCTTTCTTTCTTTTACTGATAGTTTATTCAAGAAATCACGCAAGACTTTATTGCGAGGATGGGGATGACTGTTATTACCAATATGGACCTGGTTGTTATATAGGTTTACAACAGCTTTTACATAGGCATCAACAGATTCTTTTCCGTATGGGATCGAATTTCCACCTTTGTCTTTTTGGTTTTTTTCAACTTCTTGGGACGGTGTGTTATCTAATAAATAGAGCAAGCTTTCGTGGCGTTACCATATCACCATCATTGTATTTCTTGTCTTTACAGAGTTTGTTACTTTCAATAGTTTAGAAACAGATATATGTCAATCCTATTTATTAAACAAAATAAATTAACTTACGATCTATTCTTCTTATCTTCCCTCGTATTGCACACTGGTGCTCTGGGGACGGCTTTCTATGGCTTCGATAGTTATTACGTTCGATTTCCACGTTATTATCAATACTTTGTTGGACTAGGTTCGTTAGACACTGTAGTTTAATCCTAATATTATTTGCACTGTCCATCAGTAAAATGTTAAAATGCCAGAAGAATAAATGTATCAAACTATCCATTCACTGAATACGAAATTCTACATGTCTATATATTGTGTGTGTAATCATGGAGCCATGTTTCCGTAACATCTACATCCACATTTTTGATTCAGGCACCTATTAAGATGGATGATGGGTAACGGATAAATTTTATGAAATAAAATGATTTATTGGCGAATCTGATGATGATAAGACCCAGATGCAAAATATTAAAAAGTGTTTTGAATCGATTGATAGCAAAACCCATATTTCATGCAAAATACTAGAGGAATTTCCTAGTGACTGTCAATGATTGTGATCAGTTCAGACCGAGGTGCGTGATACTAGCATTTGAAAGGGCGATGCGCTTTTGAGAATAGACTATTTGTATAAAAATAGAAACTATTCATTTATGACTTTGGTGAAATCGATTCGCCAATGTTTTTTTTTTTTTGATAGACTTAAAGCTTAGCTTTTTTTTTTCTCTGTTCTTAATTATTTTACTTTCCTTTTCTTTTTACTTTCCTTTGTATTTTTAGTTTTAAACGAAAAAAAAAAATGAAGTCCACTTTGCTATTTTCCTGTGCCTTGGCAGTCATTGTTATGGCTCTTGCTTTAGTTCAAGCCGATGAACTTCAAGATGAAGTTGACAGCTCATTGAAGAAGTTCTGTGGTGGTATGCTGTTTTTCTATATATATTGATTACCAAAAAAAGATAAAGTCTATATTAATCGATTCATTCATATGTAGGTCTTGCTGTTACTGCTCCCACTAAGGCTCAGACCTTCAGCAACCCTAAAAAGATCGCTGTTACAGTCAGTAAAGTATCGGTTATATAAAATTAGTTTCAGAAAATTCATTTGTTCATTGATAAAACATTTATTTATAGCTAGAACTCCCAACGCCGAAGCCAAAGTGATCAATGGTGTTGATGTAAAGTAGTGCTTTTATTTATTTATTTTTTTTAATCAAAATGTCAAGCGTTGTACAACATCGCCTAAAAATATAGTATTATTATGTACTCACTCGTTTTTTGTTCTGTTTGTATATAAATATATAGGCTTATAGCATTAAGAGCAACGGTGATCCTCATTATCTCCAGACAGTTTGGAAGGGCAGTTATACTTTGAACACCAAGGCTACTTTGAGGTAAATCATTTTATTGAATATAAACAAAATAAAAGTATAATTATAATTAAAAAGAAATTATCCTTTTTAGTGTTGATTTGACCAAATATAAGAATCTTACCCTCCCTGGACAATTTGAATTCCGGTAATTTAAAATAGCATCAAAAAATAAATTTGCACTAACTGGCTTTTCCAATTTAGTGTTTGGGTTCATAACACTAAAGGACCTGATTGTACCTTGATGTCCAAGGTCTTTAAGGCTACTTCCTCTGCACACTCTAATGCTGCTGATGAGTCTGCATTCCAGAACTTGAACGGTGATATCGATCGTGGTTGCTTTGGTGTCGAGATCAAGACTCCCACTATTGGCCAACATGTCTCAGCTGGCTCTCCTGTCTCTGTCCAAATTCGTACAGTATCGTAAAGTCTATATTATATACACATATGCTAACTTTATTTCTCTTGTGTAGAACGTGATTCTGCTGCTCATACCGACTCTATCCAATCATTGGAGCTTTACAAGATCAACCTCGACTCTCGTGAGTCTACAAAGGTACAAGAATCTTGGTCTGGTAACCAATCTATTTCCCATCTGCTCAACATTAAGGATACTATTCCTTCTTCTGCCGCCGAAGACAAGACTGCTCTCTATTACAAGTTGACTGCTAGTACTCAGCATGATGAAACTTGTGAATTTTATTCTCATCCTTTCTATGTGGACGCTTAAACATTATAATTTGTTTTCTCTTTTTTTCTCGATTCCCTTTTTATTATTAAACAAATAAATCAAATATATTCTTAATATTAGCTGAGGCAAATGATTCTCACTTGAACTCTTTCTCACACTGACTTCTTTTTTTTTTTTTTTCTTCAAATAAACTGCGAGGTTAAATTGCTCTTTTACATATTTATTTTTGGATTGCTGGAATCACTTTTTTAAAAAAAATATATGGAGTTGTCCTACTAAAATTTTAATCAAGCTAGAGATCTGCAACCTTGGTTTCACATACTAATCCTTTGATTATTGAATTGCATAGATTCAAATTTGACTCTAGAAAAGAACAAAAATGGTGGCTGCTAAATCTAAAAACACCTCAAAAAAGACTCCTGTAAAAAAAGTCGAAAAGAAAATCAAAAAGGTCGAGAAGCCTAGCAAAAAAAATGGTAACAACAAAAGGAGACACACGAAGAATAGAAAGTACTTACACATTTTTGTTTAGCTAAAAAAGTTACAGTAGCCGAAGAGTAAGGAGTTATTTTTTTTATATATCAACATATAAATTATGTGTTTATTTACTGTATATTTAAAATAGTGAAAGTGGAGAGAGCGATAACGATGATATTTTTAAGGTTAGTTGCGATGATAGTCTATTTATTTGAAGACTTAAAGATTTTATGATTATAGAAACTTCAACTTATTATGGCAGAAGCATCTGATGAAGAAGGAAATGATGTTGATATGGACGATGAAGACAATGACGATGAGGAAGATGATGAAGATTTAGCTGCCGAGTTTGCTGGTTTCGATGAACCCGATACCGACGAAGAGCAGGACGATGAAGAAGAAGGAGAAGATTCTGCAGAAAAGTTAAATAAAGAGATTGATGATCATAAGAAGCAACTCGAGGAATTAAAAGAGCGTGATCCCGAATTCTACGAATATTTACAAAAAGAGAACGATGGACTTTTAGAATTTGAGGAGAGTGATACCGAAATGAAGGATGAAGATGATGAAGTTTACAGTGATATGGAAGAGAATGGTCTCGAAGAAAATGGAGTGGCCGATCTGCCTGTTTTGGATAAAAAGACTTTTGCTGAATGGTCAAAACGTGTTACAACAAAGCAAGATTTAAAGGCATTTAAAAAGATTTTAGCAGCTTTTAGAACCGCAGCTAGAATGTCTGAAGAAAATGACGATATTACTTTTTCTATCAAGATTGAAGATCCAAATGGTATGCTTATTATTACAATCTGCGTTTAATGGTTTTCTTATCCTAACTGTTAATGCTGTAGTATTTCATAAGGTTATCGTGTTCACACTCCAAAATGCACCAACTTTCTTTGCTCATCATTTAAAACCAAAGAAAGAAAACGGCCCACCCACATCAGCAGTACGTTGGCCTTACTTTAAAACAATTGTCAAATCATACCTTAGCAACCTTTACCATTTATTACGCAACTTGACTGATGTTAATATGCTTCGCATGGCTATTAGAGAAGCAGAGAAATCCACTCCTTACTGGGTCTGTTTTGATCGCTTAACTAGAGAATATCTCAAAACATTGCTTAATGCATTCTCTAGTCTCTCTTCATCTGATAGTGTTCGCGTCCAATCATTCTTGGCCATCAAATCTATAGCTCTCGCTTCTGTTCCAGCCAAAAAGGAAGCGAAGGTTCAAGGTTACCTCGATATTTGCTTGAAGAACATCTATTTAACTTTTATCAAAAACTGTAAAAACACAAATGTTCACTCTTTACCTGTGATTAACTTGATGCGCAACTTGGCAGCACAGCTCTATGGCATCAACCCAGTCTTGAGTTATCAGCAAGGCTTCGTTTATATACGTCAATTAGCTATTCATTTGAGAGCAGCTATGAAGAATAGAACTACAAAGAACCACAATATGGTGTACAACTGGCAATATATTCACTGCATTGACTTTTGGGCAGATGTCTTGAACTCATATTCTGGACCAATGGTAGATGAGGATGGAGATGAGGAAGAGTCTCCCTTGAAGTCCTTGATCTATCCTTTAGTACAGGTCGCTATTGGTGTTATTCAATTAGTTCCTACACCGCAACATTATCCTCTCCGATTCCATGTTCTTAAATGCTTAAATTCCATCATCCATAACACAGGTGTCTTTGTCCCGCTTGCTACTTATGTTTTGGAGGTCCTTGAGAGTCCCGTAGCTACAGAAAGAGCCAAGGCTTCCAGTGGTCTTCCATTAGAATGGGATATTGTATTAAAGGTGCATAAAAAAATCATTCGTGGCCGTGTATATCAAGATGATGTTTTGGAGCAGTGTGCAAAGGCTTTGAAGAACTATTATGATGAGTATTCCTCTCACCTTTCCTTCCCTGAGATGGTTGATGCAGATATTGTTACTGTAAGTTTATATAGTTATGACTAAAGACAAAGAAATCTGTAAAAAATATCCAAGTTGCTCATGTCTATTCTATGTTTATAGATCAAGCGCTATGTTAAGAAATCAAGCAGTATGAAAGGAAAAGAAAAGTTGAATAAATTAATCAAAGAGGTAAAGAATAAAGTTTTATTCAGTAAATTACGATGGCTCACTTTGTCTATTCTATTTTAGTTGGATGCAAAAGCAAATTTCATTCGTCAACAAAGAGAAAAGATTAACTTTAGTCCAAAGGATGAAGACAAAGTGTTGGAGTTCAACAATCAAATGAAGGCTAAATTGACATAGACGAAACATGCCTCCTTTTCCCTTTAAAAAAAACCCCAGTTAAATAAAAGTTTATATATAGAAGAGCATAACTAATTTAATAAAAAGTATAAGGGATGTATATCTCATTCATAGTAACATTTGATTTATAAAAGGCCGGATTCTCGCATGTAACATGTTTAACTATCTTTTTCTTTGTCCGTGTCCGCTAAACTGACTCCCTCCAAAATGACAAGCTGATACATATGTGGAAGAGTTGAAATCATTATTGACCAGGGCTATACATTACTCTAAGCATCCTAAATTTCTGTCTTGTATTCAATACGATTCAAATATATTTGAGTATATTCGAAAGCTTAAAATATTAAGAGTGTATTCAACACTGACCCCTCCCCCTCTAAATCAAATTCACTAAATACTAATGAATACTGTAAAGTCAAATTCAAAGGTACTCGAATACAAATAATACTGATCACGAGACCATTTTGTTGTAATGTTCAAATGCAAATAAATAAATAAAGATTGGAATAAAGATAAACCGATTAATGTAATAATAGAAATATGGACCTGAAGTATAATTAGTGAGTAACGCGAGAGAAATGGTAAATTGATTACGTAAATATTTTTTTTATAACTCCACTTTCTATAGATTATAGAATTCTATAGATGCGAAAATCGCGATAATATCAAGCTGTGAAAATTCGATTAATCATAATAAATGAATTGTTCTACGGAATTTGTCCCTGAATATCAATAGTAGAATTTCAAAGTAGTGGAATACAAAATCAAAACCTACGACGTATATGAAATTGTCTTTACACTAGTTTAAACCATTAATAAACAAATCAAACATGATAAATGTAATTCTACCTTATTATTAAACACATTATGCGCTGATTGTAAATCCATTTACCCGGAATAAAGTCTACCCTACATAAGCTAGGTCTTGAGTAAACTCATGCCATGCTAGTATTTTTAGCTATACGTATCTACTTTGTACTCGCAATGATACTCCATTTCAAAATATTCATAGCAGTATATATATATAATATTCTTTTTTATTCTGAAGCGTCTAATTTAGATGATTCAATGACTGTTTCTACATAACAGTTCTCCCACGGTCACCAACTCTGATATTTACAACTAATAAATAGATGATTTCAACAACGTATTTGAAAGAGTTTTGTTGAAAAAGTTCAACTTCTTCCTCATTACACTCAAGTTTACTCTAATTAGAGCTCTTTTTATCTCTGTATGAGAAAGAGAGAGACTGAGTATTATTGAATAAAATGTACATGTACGTTTTTCTTCGAAATGATTGGTTTTTGTATGTAAAAATACAAACTTTCCTATCGACTCTTTCTCTAAAAAGGATACTTTCTATTAAAAGACATATTCGAGTGTAACAAATGTCTTCAATTAAGGTTTTAGAAGAATATTTATCTTGTAAAAGCAATCATTAGCTACTACAGAATGTTGAATTCCATATTTAAATGTACAAGACATAAATATACATACATAGAAAAAATAAACTTGCAATATCATTATTGACTCTTTCATAGTCTTTGAATGCTTCTTTATTGAAGAGTAGAAAAACGAGTCATCTGATTTTTTTTATATAAGTTTTATTTCTAAAATAAATTATTAATATTACAAAAATAGAACGGTAAACTATAAAATGCATTATTCGCTCAAAAAAGGAGGTATTTTTCATACGACATGTAAACAAAACTATTGCAAAGGGGTATTTTAACCAAAACGAGATCAATTATGTTTACTTTGTTTTTTTATTTTTTTAATATAAATAGCTTCATTCATTTTTCTATTTCGTTTTTCAACAAAGATATATTCCTGTCAAATAAAAAAAAAAAAAAAAATGAAATCTACTGCTATCTTCTTGGTCCTCTCTGCCTGTCTTTTACAACTTGGTACAGCTAGTGTTGTTGAATGCAGTACTGTCACCCGTTCCATCTGTGAAAACTTCCAAGGTGGTGGACGTGTTTGTGGGTGTTCCACCGATAATTATACTTGTACCCAAAGAACTGCCACTTATGCTGGTGAATGCCAAGGCCAAAACTATTTGGATCTCTGTGAGGAATTTTGTAGCAATGGTGGTCATATTTGTAAGGGTGAAGTTGGAGGAACTTGTAACGATGAAGGTGAAGATTAAACCCTTTTCATTACCATTGTTCTTTTATATATATATATATATCAAGAAATAAAATATAATTTTATTAAAACTGGTCAGACTAGAAATGGTTCATTTATATGCTAAAAGAAACGAGCGAGTGATAGGTATGAGTTGGATACCAGTAGTAGTAGTAGTAGTAATATATATATTTGATGGAATATATTGTCATTGAATTGGACCTGTAGTTATGGTGTTTATATTCAAAACCCATATATTAAAAAAGAACAGTGGAGCATGTCTTCCATATCCTTCAAAATATAAAACATTTATTCTCATAATAAAGTATTTCATAATTCGCCTTTAATTATGTTCCTATATAGCCTTAAATACCACAAAATGATTACAAAAAACCAGTACATTCGAAAGTAGGTGTTATACTAGAAAATGTTATTACAGAAAGAGAGAGAATAAATCTTTTGTTATCAAATAAAGTAGATGAAGATAAGAAAACTGCGATTTATAAAGCAAAAAAAAAATGTTTGGTCATTAATTAGGATTTAGCTTGTCATGAAAAAAAGAGAGAGATTTCATTAATACTTTGATTACAGTATAAGCCCATTGATTTGGTTGTTCTTTTAATAACGTTTATATTTTCTAAACGTAAATATATCGCATATAACCAAAAAAATAAAATAAAATAAAATAAAGAAACAAATACGAGGACACTTGTTACTATCGTGAGGCTACTTACGACTTTTTATAACAATTGTATATTGGATTAGATTGGTAACCACATCAAATATAGAGCGAGAAATGATAAAAAACCAACCCTCTTAAAGTGTGATATATGTATCAGAATGGGATAGGAAAAAGGTGGGACCAATTTCAGCATCTTTGACAAATTCAGCAAGTTACTTTAAATATGCTATTGCCATCGATTGTATTATTGTTACTTTAATAGCAAAAATAAACAAATGGTAAAAACCCTCATTCTAGGAGACTGTTTTTATGTTTTCTATCATCTTTTCAAAGCTAAGCAAATCATAGAAAAACCTGGATAAAATTGTGTCTTTTTATAATCGATATAAATAGAGAGACAGATAGAATGTATACCTCCACCTCAAGAACTAACGTATCTTTATTTTGTACACTATTCCCAATATGTATACACTGTTCCCATGTGTATCTGTATTTCTCACATTGGAAATATTATGCCTACTGTCTCTTATCACTCATGTCTTGCCATATATATATATATGTATCAGCTCGATGAAAAAAATAACTACCGTATTCTGAGCTTTTCAGGCTAACACATCCTGGTTTCCATTATCTATTTATAATACATATATCTGGCTTGTGTTTCTACATCATAGCAAAATAGGCTCTCATTAATTAGCACTTAATTTACATCACTATTACTTTACATTTCTATACCCACATGTATACGAGCAAAGAAGATATAAAAGTCAGTACAATAATACAGTGTCTAGTCTTCCTGTATAAAAATGAATCGAGTATAACACCAAAGTCAACTAATACATACACGTACTAGACATAGTTCAAGCATTTTACTGTTTAAAATATTACATAATATTAATTTTTGTCATATCACAGCTTTAAACATAAGCTTTTTACCATAGCAAGAGGTTCAAACGCTTCGCTATTAGAAAATATGTGTATCTCTAAAAATACATGGATATTTTATCCCATAAATAGAGATCACGGGTTCTCAAACAGTGTACGTCTATAAGATCTGTAAAATTAGACCTATTGTATTGTAAAAAGCTTACTCCCATTCCAACGAAGAAGGTATGTTTGGAGGTTTAGAGTCAGTCTAAACGCCTTGTAGTATTAGGTTAATTCTATTTTTTTTTTAGAATTTAACTAACTTTCAGTCATACACTAGAAGTTCTCTAATAAAATATACTTACAAATAATAGAGGGCAGATACTTTATTTGAAGTATTTTATAAAGCAATTATAGAATTGTTAATGACAGGTGCAAAAGGTATTACTTTCTTTTAGTCGGCCTTCTTCTCTTTTTAGCTATATCGCTGCTCGCTATAATAAATACTCCTTTCTATTTGGTCTTAGTTGTTGTTGCATTGGGTTTATGCGATTTACGCTCGAGGTTCTGTGTAGACTTGGGCATAGCGGTCGTGTTTTTGACTGTAACAGAGGAGTGATTAATTGCTAAGAATTGGTTATTTAAAAACCTGGTTTGTTAGATGAATATCTTTCTCGTTCAACTTTGTAATTTCTTTAGGTTGTTTTGTGGATTAAACTTGCACAACGCTATCCTTGTTAAATGTGTTGTCAATGTTATACATAGTTGCTTTACTTTGGTTTCTGAATACCTTATTATAATACTCCATAATCGTTTTTCGGCTTACATGTATACTTTTTCTAGAGCATATAAAATACCGATATAGTTCTTTGCTTCTTTATTATTTTGATTTGCAGCTAACCGGTACCATGCCATTGCTTTGGAGTAAAACTCTTTCTTTTCATATTTACCGCCTATAAGATAAAGCGAGTATCCATGACCACGCTTTGCTTCATTGATCATGTCTTTACTGACAAAAATTCCATCGACGAAGTTTAAACATTTTATGATTAAGTTACATATTATATGTTAACATTTTTATTGTTATTAATTACCTTCTAAAGGCATGAATAGTAGATCTTTTTTAAAGACGTCTCCAGTACTTTGAAACATGAGAAACGGGCTGTCTTTTTGAGCAAAAGAACGAAAGAAAACAAAGAAGATTAAATTAAAAATAGATTTACCGTGCGGTTACTATATTAGGATATATGTTCCAAGTTTAGTTTCGAATGATAAATGCTTAGTTATAAAAGCAATCACCATACCTTGAATTAAATATGACAGTGTATTACCTCTTAATTGAATAAAGCTTTCAATTGAGTATGCTTCAACAAGAAATAAAGATATTTCCTTTGCTTAAAGAATAAATATCGATACTCTCACTATGACG
>MU622426.1:29631-44341 GCA_025399235.1 Backusella circina FSU 941
AAAGTATATTTTAGTGGAAAGACATAGACAAGTTAGTCTGGTGGTTTTGTATGTCCACCATTGGTTAGCACAGTTTCTTAGGGATTAAAGGTTTTGAAAGTAATGAGAAACCATTTATAATACCCTATATTTAAAATTAACTTTTTTTATAAAGTAGAATTAATTTTTACAGCCCGTATTTACAAGTGTAACGGGCGTACAGATTCACGACAACAATGCTAACAAGAGCATAATTGTAATCACTCACTTTTATATACAAAGTTTCGTGTTTTGTTCAACGAAAGTGAACCTCTTATTCTGATTGGCTAACACCATTACTCCAAAGTTTATATACTCTGCATGATGATCATTCATTTAGCTTGTTGTTGCACTTAATTATTCTTTACATTTATAAAAAGTATAATATTGAGTTGTAAATGGATTCCAAACCGGTTCATCAAATTACCATTACGGTTAGTTATAATCAAGCATGTCGGTGGATAATAAGCCAACAAGAAATTAATTTTGGAACAAGCATGTCATTCATTTGAACTCTAACATTAGGTGTGGTACATGTTTATTGGATAAGATTAAAATGGCGCCCGGGGCGATACGCATCTTTTTTTTTTCTCGTATTTATTATTATAACGAGTACATTACATCCCTTTTTTCTTTCTTTTTTCATTAATCCCTTCTCTTTGGTTATATAAAGAAGAATCACCCAGTACACACATTTTGATTTGATAATATAGAAGGATATTAAGTAAAATATATAAAATGGCATCATTCCAACAACAAATGGAATCCTTTAGTACTCAGGCAGAAGACGTCCTTGATAAGGTCGGACAGCCCTTGAAGCCTTATATTCCCGCTATTTCACGTTTCCTTATTATTGCCACTTTTATTGAAGATTCGTTACGTATTTGTATGCAATGGAGTGACCAAATCATGTTCATGCAGGAAACAAGACATTTCCCTAGAGGTCTGAGCCATCTCTTCCTTGGTTTGAATGTCGTGGTAAGTAGTTTATGAAATGGGGGGAAGTCAGGAGAAAGGCTGACAAAACCAAATAAGCCCTGGTTACGTCTACCTTTCTCATACTTTGGTTTGTTTGATTTCGCTGGTATACTAAATACAAACATATTTAGGTGATGCTTGCTGCCTCTTTCTGTGTTGTTGCAAAGAAACATCAAACATTTGCTATCTATGGTCTTATGGGAGTGATTGTTGCTCAGGCTTTTGGATATGGTTTGATTTTCGATCTATCTTTCTTTTTACGTAATTTGTCTGTTATTGGAGGTTTGATGATGGTCTTGTCTGAAACAATGGTTAAGCGTAAGCAGATGTTTGCTGCTCTTCCTCAGTTATCAGAAACCGACCGCCGTATGTATTTACAATTAGCTGGTCGTATTCTTCTTATTTTCCTCTTTATTGGATCTGCCTTCCATGGTGACTGGTCTATTATGCGTATCGCTGTCTCTATCTGCGGTTTAGCTGCATGTGGTATGGTTGCAGTAGGTTTCAAGGCAAAGTGGTCTGCTATGTTTTTGGTTCTTTTCTTGTCTATTCTCAACGTATTTGTCAACAATTTCTGGTCAGTTCAACACAGCTACTATAAGCGCGATTTCTTAAGATACGACTTCTTCCAGTCCTTGAGTACTGTCGGTGGATTTTTATTATTGGTTAGCACAGGTCCTGGTGGTTTGAGTTACGATGAAAAGAAGAAGGAATTCTAGTGATTTTCTTTCTCTTTATAAAAAGCATGTCTTTTATCTCCTTTTTCTTTTTTTTTAATATATATATACTTTATTTGACTTGACAAAAAAACGCACACATTAATAAAATGGATGACAAAACGGAAAAGTTATACTAAATATGGGTTTTAAGTTTATTTATTTATTATGACCATCGTCTTGCAATGCATATCTTTTTTGTTTTTTTTTGTTCTGGTTGAAATTTAGCTTACTACTTGCTGATTTATTTGTGCCAACGTTAAAATGACAAAAAAGCTCAAAAAAAAAACTGACAGAGGTCTGGACCCTGATCTTTTAAAGCCCAGTCTTTCATTATTACAAAGGTTATCCAGTTTGTACATCTTGTCAATGTTATCGCCTATTCGGCTCTTAAAACCTTTCTCTTGTATATAAAGTCTAATAAAAGCCATGTATTGCTAAACAACATTATGTATATAATGTAATAGAGAAATAAGCAAAGATAATCTTAATTTCATTAACACGGAAACAGATTGTAATAATAAGAAGGCAATATATATTATAGCTCTATTTTTTTTATTTAATTTGTTTTATACAATAAGATAACAATAATTGTTATACGAATAATAAGAATTTACATGCTTAACCGCGAAGGGTACCCAAGACAAGAGCCAACAAGGCCATTCTAACGAAGAGACCGTATCTCATCTGGCGGAAGTAAGCAGCGCGTTGATCGAAATCAACTTCTGGTTCAATTTCATTGACACGAGGCAAAGGATGCAAGACGATCATCTGAGACTTAGCCTTACCCAAAACATCATTGTTCAAAATAAAGGCGTCTTTGACATTAAGGTATTCTTCCTCAGATTCAAAGCGTTCCTTCTGTACACGAGTCATATAGAGAACATCGGTGGAGCCAATAACTTCACTTAAAGTAGAGTAGAAGTTCTGCTTAACACCAGCAGCTTCGACTTCCTCAATGACTTCCTTGGGCATAGCAAGAGAATCAGGGCAAACATAGTTGATGGTAACCTGGTAATAAGCCAAAATCTTAACCAAACTGTGAACTGTACGACCATTCTTAAGATCACCAACAAGGGTGACAGTTAAACCATTAACAGTACCAAGTTCCTCACGAATAGTAAAGACATCCAAGAAAGCCTGAGTGGGATGTTCACCGATACCATCACCAGCATTGACAATAGGTACCTTGGAGTACTTGGCAGCAATTTGGGCACTACCAGGCTGAGGATGACGAAGAACAATGAGGTCAGAGTAACATCCAAGAGTGCGAACAGTATCGGCAAGAGATTCACCCTTTTGAACAGATGAAGTGGCAGCTGTAACAGAAACAACCTTGCCACCTAAGCGATACATAGCAGCTTCGAACGAAGAGGAGGTACGAGTGGATGGTTCAAAGAACATAGTAGTCATAACACGTCCTTGCAACAAGTTGATGGAACCATAAAGTTCGACCAAGTTACGCATCTCATGTGCAACACCGAAAAGCAAGTGAAGATCACTACGATCAAATTGCTTGGAACGCAAAATGTGCTTACGATAGAAAGGAGAGCGGCTAACAACTCTAGCAAGAGAAGCAGAGATCTCATATTCAGGCAATTTGAATGATACCAACTGCTGATCACTAGCACCAGCCAACTTGATAGGATCGAAAGGTTGGAGAGCCTTTCTTTCAGGGGCAGATTCAGGTACGGAAGAAAGAGCATCTTCAAGTTTCTCAGCCTTGCTGGGCTTAACAATTTCCTGAGCGGTGGCACTAGTCTTGGCTTGGACAGAAAGGTCACGACCCAAAAGGTTTTCAGCACGAATGACACCATCCATGAATACAGTGGTACCGTTCAATACAACACGACTAACAATACCTTGGGTCTTCTTTCCTGAAAGTGCACCAGTAGACCAAGTCTTGGAGCGATCTAACTCAACTTCAATATATGTATCAGGCTGAGCAGAAAGTCCGAAAATACGTTTGGGGTTTTCGCTCATACGTTCAATAATATCTTGGATCGTTAAACGTCCTTCAGCAACAGCAGTCAAAAGCAAGGGAAGAGCTTCACTAATACCAGCTGCAGCAGAGGCATCAGTAGAGAGCTTGGCTGGGGTAGAACCGGTTGAGAAACAATCGATCACCTTCAATTTCTTCCATAAACCAGCCTGATCAGCAGGAGTAGGTAACAATTCAGAGTCAATATCGGTCTTATTGAGGAAGAGAGAGTAAATAGAGACATCACAAGTAACCTTGAGTCCCTTTTTCTTGGTCATCTCAATCAAGGCCAAATCGTCCTTGGTAGTAACATTGGAAACATGAATAACACGACCATGAATAGAAGCAAGCAACAAGATAGAGGCAAGGTCGGTACCCTTGGCTTCAGTGATCATAATTTGGTCACTAGGCCATGAAGAGAATACAGAATCAAAGACAGCAACATTACCACCACCAATCTTATCTGTGTTAACATAAACGGAAGCAGCCTCAGAAGCAAAGTCGTTAAGCTTAGCAGCATTTTCAGCTGAAGCAGTGATATTCAAGACATAATCAACCAAACTAGACTTATGGGCGATACTGCTGAGATTATCAAGAGAGGATTGATCCTTGACATCAGCACAAACAGGAGAAATAGTAGTCAAACCTGAAGCTAAAGCAGTCTTGGAAACAGCTTCAAGATCGCTAGTAGAGGGTAAGAAGGTACTAACGTCAAAGAGACCAGGAAGAGTAGTAGTATTGCTGCTGCTCTTAAAATCAACACCAATGATCTCAAAGTCCTTTTGGCGAGCAAGAGCTTCAATAAACAATTTGGCGCACTTAACATTAGTCAAGAGAGGAATGGAATAGTCAACAGCCATACGACGAGATCTGTAACCCTTAGAAATGTAAGAAGCAGGACGGCGATAACGGTTTCTAGAAGGTAAATTGATGTACATATCAATCAAGTTGTTGGCCAAATGCTGTTGAAGAGAATATTCGGCCTTAAGCTTATCATCACCATCACCATCCAATAAATCAAGATGCTTGACAGGAATGTTGTGTTCTTGAATAAAATCGGCAGTACCCGTAGTAGCAAAAATACTGTAGCCCATTTCGTGTAACTTTCTAACAGAAGGTAAAAGTTCTTGTTTCTCCTTGTATGAACCAATAGAGAACAAGATGTTCTTCTTGGGTAAAGCAAAACCAGTAGCCAACAAGGCCTTAAGGTAAGCTTGATACTTATCCTTACCGAAACAAGCAACTTCACCAGTAGAGGCCATTTCAACACCCAAAACTGGATCAGCACCAGAGAGACGACTGAAGGAGAATTGAGGAACCTTAATACCAACATAGTCTTTAGGGATGGTGACCTTAGGATAGGGTTCAACGGGAAGACCCAACATGGCAGTAGTAGCCATCTCGACCAAATCAACACCAATAACCTTTGAGACGAAGGGGAAAGAACGTGCAGCACGAACGTTACACTCGATAACCTTGATTTCGTTATCCTTAGCAATGAATTGAATATTGAAAGGACCAGTGATGTTCAAAGCACGACCAATCTTGGCAGTTGCAGTCTCAATCTTGCGTACAGTTTCAGGATCAAGATCTTGAGGAGGCAAGACAAGGGTAGCATCACCAGAGTGAACACCAGCATTTTCAACATGCTCAGAAACAACGTGCATGATGAGTTTACCATCAAGTGCAACAGCATCCATTTCAATTTCCTTAGCCTCTTCAATGTACTTGGAGATAACAACAGGATAATCACGCGAAACGGCGGCAGCTTCTTTCAAATAGGATGCAAGATCGTCCTTGGAGGATACAACATTCATGGCAGCACCAGACAAGACATAAGAAGGTCTAACTAAAACTGGATAACCGACAGTATCACAGAATGTTTCTGCTTCCTCATAACTGGTCAACTCCTTCCAGAGAGGTTGATCCACACCGATGTTGTCACACATACGAGAGAACTTGTAACGGTTTTCAGCGTTATCAATCATTTCAGGAGAAGTACCCAAGACCTTAACATTTTGGCGATACAAAGGTAAGGCGATGTTATTAGGAGTTTGACCACCCATAGACATCATAACACCAGTAGACTTTTCAATTTCATAAATATCCAAGACACGCTCCAAGTTGATGTTTTCAAAGTACAATCTATCAGCTTCATCGTAATCGGTTGATACAGTTTCTGGATTATAGTTGACCATCACAGTCTTGATACCCTTTTGACGAAGAGTGCGGATAGAACGGACAGCACACCAATCAAATTCAACTGAAGAACCAATACGATAAACACCTGAACCTAATACCATAACACCCTTATCTTCAAATTCAATATCATGCTCAACAGCGTTATAAGTCATGTACAAGTAGTTGGTGAAGGCAGGGAATTCAGCAGCAACAGTATCGATTTGCTTGACAAAAGGAGTAATGCCGTATTCTTGACGGAGCTTACGAACAGATAATTCGTTGCTGTTAAGCTTGTTAGCAATCTGGCGATCAGAGAAACCAAGCTGTTTAGCGGAGCGGATTAAGTTACCAGGAACATTAGCTTTAGTGAAGTCAGCGAGACGATCTCCAAGGTTATTGATTCTCATCAATCTGTTCAAGAACCACTTATCAATCTTGGTCAGTTCCCAAATACGATCAACCGTATAACCTCTTTCCATAGCAGCTGCAATGGCAAACAAACGCTGGTCAGATGGATTAGAGAGTTCGTAGACGATTTCTTCATCTGTTAATTCCCCAGTCTATATATTGATAATTACAGAAATTAGTATTCTATTGTATCTAAAACATTTAAAACTTACAGAATTGAAACCGGCAAGATTGTAATCAACAGCACGAATAGCTTTTTGCATGGTTTCTTCGAAAGTTCTACCAATAGCCATGACTTCACCAACAGATTTCATAGAGGAACTAAGGGCGGTACTAACACGGTTGAACTTCTTAAGATCCCAACGAGGAATCTTAACAACACAGTAATCAAGGGAAGGCTCGAAACAAGCGCAAGTGACCTTGGTTACACTGTTGGAAACTTCATTCAAAGGAATACCCAAACCAAGCTTAGCAGCAACAAAAGCGAGGGGATAGCCAGTGGCCTTTGAGGCAAGAGCAGAAGAACGAGATAAACGAGCATTAACTTCAATGATACAATATTCCTTAGAGAAAGGATTCAAAGCATACTGAATGTTACATTCACCAACAACACCCAAATGACGAATGACATTAACAGCAGTAGTACGAAGCATGTTATAATCTTCATCAGAAAGAGTTTGAGAGGGAGCAACTACAATAGAATCACCAGTATGAATACCAAGGGGATCAAAGTTTTCCATGTTACAGACAGTAATACAGTTATCTTGACAATCGCGAACAACTTCATATTCAATTTCCTTCCATCCCTTCATTGATTTTTCAACAAGAACCTGAGGAGAAGTAGCAAAGGCCTTATTACAAAGTGCAGTCAATTCTTTGTCGTTATCAGCAAAACCTGAACCAAGACCACCGAGAGCATAAGCGGCACGGCAAATGACAGGGTAGCCAATCTTTTGTGCGGCAGCAAGAGCTTCATCAACAGTGACAGCAGACTCGGAAGGAGCACATTTTTCGTCGATTTCATATAAAGCCTGAGCAAACAAATCACGATCCTCAGTGGTAATAACTGTATCAATTTGAGTACCAAGAACTCTAACACCAAGACCTTCAAACTCATCTTTCAAGGCGATACCTACACTCAAGGCAGTTTGACCACCAAAAGTACAGTAAATACCATCTGGTTTTTCGAATTGAATAACCTTTCTAACAAAATCAGGAGTAACAGGAAGGAAGTAAACCTTATCAGCCAAACCTTTAGAAGTCTGAATGGTAGCAATGTTAGGATTAATCAAGATAGTATAAATTCCTTCTTCCTTCAAAGCCTTAATAGCTTGAGAACCAGAGTAATCAAATTCACCGGCTTGACCAATGGACAAACCACCAGAACCAAGCACAAGGACCTTATTGACATTCACACGAGGATTCTTTTTAACGTTATCTTCTTTCAAACCACCAGGCAAGACAATAGGAACCAATTGATTCTTCTCGAGCGATTCTTTAACACCATTAATGAAGACATCAAATAAGAATTCAGTATCACGAGGACCGGGGGTAGATTCAGGGTGGAATTGAACAGAGAAAATAGGTAGGCTCTTGTGAATCAAACCTTCGTTGGAACCATCATTAGCGTTGACAAAGAGTTCTTTGTATCCTTCAGGAAGAGTAGAAGCATCAACAGCATAACCATGGTTTTGAGAGGTAATGTAGCATCTTCCAGAGATCATGCTAGTACAGGGAATGTTATGACCACGGTTACCGTACTTCATCTTGAGGGTTTTGGCACCAGCAGCAAGAGCCATTACCTGATGACCTAAACAGATACCAAAGATGGGCTTCTTTAAGTTTTGAATATACTGACGAACGCGACCAATAGTCAAATCAATGGTTGTTGGATCACCAGGACCGTTAGACAAGAAAAGACCATCAAAGCTATCTTCAGGTTCAGCATTGAAGTCGTAATCCCAGGGTACAACCTTGAGCTCAACACCTCTGTAGACAAAGCAGCGAATTTGGTTATACTTCATACCAATATCAACAGCAATAATACGCATAGTACGGCCAGAAGGAGTCTTGATAGCATTCTTAGGATCAGGATAGTAAACCTTAGGCTCCTTAATAGAGACCTCAGCAACTAAATTACGTTCATTAGGATCGACCCATTCGACGTCCTTGTAGTTTCTCAACCAGCGATCAGCTGGAGGAAGGTCATCTTTTGTAGAAAGACCGAGAGCGGAAGCAGCAGTATCCATAAGACTATCAGCAGCCTTGGGGAATAGGATCTTAGCCAACAAAACACCCTGGTTTCTGATCTTCTTTGTCATAGCACGGGTATCAATACCATAGAGAGCAGGGACATTATTTTCCTTTAACCAAGTGGAAAGAGAGGATTGAGCAAGGTAATGTGAATAATCAGTATTGTAGCTGCCAACAATCAAACCAGCAATGTGGATTTGGTTAGATTCAAAACGCTTAGGAATATCCTGGAGAAGCTCATCCATTTCAGTACGGGATGGAACACCGTAGTTACCAACCAATGGGAAAGTGACCACCAAGATTTGTCCGCGATAAGAAGGATCAGTCAAAGATTCGGGGTAACCAACCATACCTAATCGGGAAAGTGTCAGAAAAATAGAACACATCCCTAGTAAATAAAAACAAGCATACCTGTCTGGAAAACACATTCACCAGAAATACTCTGTGTTTCGGCACCGAAAGAAATACCCTGGAAACTAGTTCCATCCTTCAAGACAAGTGCAGCAGTGGTAACATCCTTAGGGTCTTCAAGAGCAGCTGCAGGACGCTTAGGTTCTGTGGGAGAACGAGGAGAAAAACTAATGGGTGTAGCATTGGCAGCTGGCGCAGTAATATGAGCAGCAATGACACTAATAGGAGCTGTGCCCGAAGTGGTTACGTGAGGGACAGGGATGTTTGAACTCATTTTTTTATGTAGAATCTATGGTTTTCTTTTGTACAAATAGTTTATAAACAGGTAGTATAGACTACTTTTACTATTAGTACCACTTAAATTAAACCCATAACCCAACCATTATTACTTATTACTTATTAAAAATTTGATCTGCGGCAGCAAGTCTTGTTAGAGGATATTAATACACGTGTCTGATATGATACACAGTGTAAAAGTTTAAAAAAATAAGATAAAAAAGGAAAAACGAAGTTTATTTAAAAAAAAACAAAGTGTAATCTGGGGATTGTCAGCCAAAGAAGCTGAAAAGTTCATTAAATGTGAAATCGAGGTCCTTTTATACTTTTGCAAAAGAAAAAAATCTTTTCAAATTTTCATTTTCCGCTCATTTATTTTAGATCTAATTGAAGATAAGCGCCTCAGTAAATGGACCAACCAATGATAATATATAAGAACAATGTCTCCCGTGTAGAATAGGCTAGTTTTTTTATATGATACATCATTCTTTTTGATTTTTATAAGAAACACTAGTCGTTATTTTACATTTTCTTCTCGTTCAGAGCATTCTAAGCCACTCGGGATGGAGATGGAGACGAGATGCGTCACGTTCCACCTGAAAAGAGCAGTCCAAACATCTGAGTTTTCTTTTTTCTTTAATTCTATTTTTCATTTCTGTTGCACCCTGTCTCCTGTACCCCTTCAAAAAATGTACTGATTTAATTTTCCCGCCTATTTTAAATTTTTTTAAAGAGCAGGGGCGCTACCCTACTTAAGTTTTAGATGTACAATAATGATAACGTTAAAGTGCATAAGTCACTATGAGTGTTTTTTATAGCAGTCAGAGCGACTCAAATGAGTACCCTCAGTCTATTGTGTAACAATGCCAGAATCACCCTAAATCCATTAGGATCTTTGTTTATTGCATGATAGGTTTAAAAGCTGAATCCAAAAAATACACCTAATTGATCTGAATGACCTCTTTAATAAACTATTTGTTTAGTTATTATGTCCTTTATTATACCTTTTTTACTCGGATTTCTATTACACACTTAGCTTTAAGTAAAAAAATATCTTTATTGCATTTTGTGAAACATATAAAACGCGAAAATAGACCATATTTAGCGGAGGGTGAAAGATACCTTACCATTGTTAAAAAATGAGATCTTTTTGTTGAAGAAAATTAATCAACTTTGGCTGAGGAGACATTTGCTGTTTATATTATTTTTGGTAGATTTCATGCAAACACAATATGCACTTGATTAGCATCATAAAAAAATGTTCGATTTATTTGTAAATTATTCAAGGAAGATAATTTATTAACCTTTCCGCCAACAGGATCAGACTTTTTAAAACTGTATTTATTTGTAAATCTACGAGATACAACCACTCGTACAGGCAATTCAAAGTCATGACTCTTTGTCTATAGCATTCTAAATTCTGATATACTGGATGATATATACAGAAACTGTATTCTAAAATAAATGATATTGCTTGAAAATCAGGAAATATCCAAGAGCTATCATAAGCAAAAAGATCTAAATATCTTGTTCAATATACCAAGTATCTTCTATTTAAAAGAAAAAATATTTTTTTAAAGTAAAAAAGTCTCTTAAATTATGGATGATTGCTTACATACAGAAAAGCATTTTGTGATGAAAATGGCCTTCAATTGACATATGAGTAACCATACAACTATGTAGACCGATAACAACAGAATAGGCAAATTGATCATGAACTTAATCATTGTCCTTTTGAAAATCAATCTTGCTCCTTCACAGGAATAACGAAGAAAGAAAAGAAAATACTGGAGGCAAAGGCAAAAGCTGATAACAAAGGTGTTATTCAGAAAAAATCCAGAAATTCGAAGAGAAGGCAAATGCTTAAAATGCAGGTGACTACCAAAGAGTACGAAATTTATTTTTTTTGGAAAAGCATGAAAAAGACTACAATAAAGAACAAGTAGATGGCTATAATAATAAAATTCAAGAAATGAAAACGAGAGCTGCATCTTTTGATAGTCGCATTGGAAAAAAAGTAATCAGTATTTCTGTTTTCACTCGTGCATCTACCATATTGGAAGTTTTTTTTAAATTTTTTGATTGGCAGGAAGTATAAAAGTTTCCAAAAATAAAATACACGACACTTGCACTAATAACGTAAAAGTAGACCTGTATAAAAGGCTTTCAAAGTATATATATATATATATATATATCAAATAGAATAGATTAGAGGGGTTTAGGTTTCATTAGATAATAAATTAATATGTATATATATAGAACATTGTGCTCATGATTCCTCAACATTTCAAGAAAACTTGGCGAGTGGAATGAAATTGTATGAATTTTTCAACATTCCGTATACCTCAATAATGTTTTTAACCGACCAATAAAACTCTATAGTGGAAAGCTACCAGATAGTGGAAAGTGATATCAACCATACAGAAAGGAGAGATACAAAAGATGTAGCAATAACAATGAATATATATTACTAAAGCTATACGAGGATATATATATAGATAGATAAGCGAATGTCTATCATCCTTTTAAACTGTTGATCCGGCTTGTTTTGGCGGTTTTGACTTTATGGTAACTTCTAGGAGGACTTTTTTACGACGTCCACATTTCTAAATTAAATAACGAATTTCTGATAGCAGGTTCCACTGCTATAATTTTAATAGCGAAATATATTTATGTTGTTTTATGATAAGCACGTTAGTAAGATTGTACTCAACACAGTATGATATAAAGTGCCTGTAGATATATAGTAAAATATATTTAAACTATATGTTTGTCTATTAAAATGTGAAATATATCAAGAAGCTATACAATAAATATCAGGGATGTTCTAGAATATACGTAAAGTTCACACCAAATGTAGCTCTAGTATATAAATCCAACCTCGGTAAAAGAGAGAAATCATGTCATACAAATATTATGTGGACAATGAGTAATTGATGATGTTTTAAACAAATTGGAGATTCACCAATATGATAATTAACGAAAAATTATGGTTTATCAATTTCTTTTTTTTTTTTAAAAAAAAAAAAGACTTTGTCAGCATTTAATAAATGATCACGTACTAGAGTAGAATCTAGTGAGGACTTACGAAGTGACTGACTGTATGATGTATTATCCGATCAAATGATTTTCTCAGTTTAACTCAACAAAACTCTTTGGTGATGGCTCGTAACGGGAACGAACAAAGAAAATGATCACACATAAATAAAGTTCAACTGAGAATATGGTGAAATATTTGACATTTTGATAGCAAGTGTTCAAAATATTAACTTCTATAGTATAACCAGTCCTTCAAGAATAGTCGATAGTAGTATACGTACATTATATCTATTGAAAATAATAGTTCTTGGTAAACTGTTATAAAATATAGAAACAGTATAATAACATTGAAGAAGAAACCCTTCATTAAAGTTCTCTTTCAGGAGTAAAAAAAAAAAATAATGAGGCTCATTAATGCTATTTAATTTTTTTAAAAAGGAAAATAACCTATTTGATACTCATTCCTTTTCAAAAATAATATAGAAATAAAAATAGTCAAAATTTATGACACCATTCGAATATCACTTTATAAATGAATATTCATTTAAAAATCAAGTACTTCTTGAACGACATGATGCTTATTCCAGAGGTTTTTTATTAGAAAAAACAAAATAAAATATTGTTAATTTTCGGAATAAGTCTCTTCAAAAGTTGTACTTCACATATTACGGTCGCATGTACAAAAATGTTCTTATTTCGAGTATTTTTTAGAAAAATAATCTCTATGCTCAACTCAACAAAGAAAATGAGGTATGTGAGCAAATGTATTTACATTTAGAGATGTTTTTTTTCTTCAAGTGTATAAAGAATATTAAATCTATAAAATGAAACCACCGATCCCGTTAAGGAGCGTTTTGACAATCGTTATGTTTTTCTTTATATTTTACGAAAAAACGTACTTCTTTATCAAATTACTTTTAAATTCGTATATACATGTTAATAAAGGGAAATAACTATAAACAAACATCTTTTTTTAGGAAGGCGTAAGAAATATATAAAATAAATGTTTCTCTATGGTTTTTTTTGTTTTTGCTCTTTATTAACGCTTTTACCTCTATAACTTTTTATTATTATTGATGTTATTTAGAATTTTAAACTAAAATGTTAAAGCACCTGTATGTATTCTATTTCGTTAATATTGATCCTGCTGAAAATATCACTCATGACATCCTCTTTTCTTTATAGACACAAAAACACCAGATACCCTTTGCACCTCAGGTGGATTCTTTTTTTGGATTGTCGGAGGTATTTTTTCCGCAAGTTAACTATTCTTAAAATGGTATTTATGTAAACACTAAACTTTTTTCAATATCAGTTTTCTGGATTTTTTGGTAATGTCGTCTCCTGGCTTCCATTTCACCATCTGGGGTCGTTAAATATCCCTTCTATCAGCCTCACAGGCTGGCTATTGCCGGTTTGTCTCATAAGCATGCCAATACTGTAGGCTTTTATATTTTTATTAATATTTATTTAATAGGTTACTCACTTGCTTTTTATATATATTTCTTCTTGGTTCTGCTCTGGTATACATACATATGGTCTTAACTGGTATATTCTCCTCCACTCATCTACTATTATGCTCTTTATGTTATGCACTAGTGGCTTCTAATAGTCTTTCATCCATTTCATAGTATTGACAACATGCTTGCACACTTTGGTACTTTACTCTATTGATTGTCTTTATTTTATTTTTTCTCAAAATACTTTACCCTCTTTCTCATTAATTTGTGATTTTTTCTCAATTTCTTGTTTTAATATACCTATGCCATTATACTATTGCTATAAGCTTTACCACAAAATATTTTACTTTTTAAGAACCCAGAGTGCTTGTTATAAGCAGAAAGATTTTCTGGAACTTTCCAAATTAGTAGCGTATATCCAAATGATTTTTAGCGTTTACCATCCTATAATCTTCAAGTATATAACTTATGCGCATAAACATTTTGGATTTAATGTGGCTTTTCCTGTGGCTCACTGTTTAAAAAGATTATAGTAAAAAAGTGATAGGTAAGGATAATTTTGTATAAAGCTTTCATATTGATACTTACGTACATGTATGAACTTATCTCTACATAATTATACCAAATTACACTGGCTTCCTAATGTTTATACACATGTTCTTTTTTCTCTATACCCTCAACCTCATTACTTTACATGTACATTAAAAGTCCGATATGGCACAGGAGTAAATATACGCCTATAAAACCAATTGCTCAAAAGTGATATATAATTGTTGTTTCATGGACGTTCCGTCCAATGTAACAATACAGTTTAGTAACACTGTGAATGTATTTATTGAGGTGTGCTTTAATTTAATGTACAATATAATAATATGCAATGCCATACGAATCCCATGTTTTATATTTCTAACCAAAAATTGTAAAATTTAGACTTGTTACCACTTTCAACGCATAAGTAAATAAATAAGCATTTGAAAATGCATTGCATA
>MU622426.1:67272-82866 GCA_025399235.1 Backusella circina FSU 941
TGAGAGAGAGAGAGAGAGAGAGAGAGAGAGAGAGAGAGAGAGAGAGAGATAAGGAAAAACAGAAAGAAACGTACTTTATTTATTACTTTACAAATAATACCATTAAGCTATTACCACCCAACAACAGGTATAAGACATACCGCGAAATTAGGGTTCGATTGCCTATTTTAGATTATAACGGGAGGGTTATAATCAGTATTCATTATTATTATTATATATCATTTAATGGAGTAGGTTCTCTAAAGAATTCACGTTCAATAGAAGAAGATAAACAAAGTCAGATAGAAGTGAACAAACTAAGTAGACAAATTCAAGAAGATTCGAAAGTCAGTCCCGAACCAAGAAAAGAAGATTGCGAAGATCTCGCAGTAGTTGTTCTAATGCAGCTAAGAAACAACAACTTACGCTAGATTATCAAATTTATCCTAGTTGTATATATATAACTTATTCGAAAGAATAACAACAACAAAAATGGAGGTCCGAAGCCGTTCTTATTGTCTCTGTCGATGTGGTTTTTGTTTTCTAAGTGAGTTCTTGCGACGTGGACAAAGTTGTCGGGATATAGTATGTACAAATTTATGAATAAAGATAATTTATACGATGCGCATCAAAAGAAAAAAAAAAAAAAAAAAAAAAAAAAAAAAAAAGAAAAAACCCCCAAAAAAAAAAAAAAAAATTTGTCTTAAAAAAAAAAAAAAAAAAATGGAACGTAGTAACTCCCCAGATTAAAAAAGAAAAAATATTGGGTTTTTCAAGTAAAATTCCCAGTAAAGTTTTCATACACTAAAGATATATATGTTAAATCTTATTACGGTTCCATCTTTTGTGGAAGAATATTATGGACTCGTTGTAATTATGTCTTAAGAGATTTAGAACCCACAAGGAAACTGACACAGAAATAACTTAACCGCTACCCGAAACTGTTCCAAGAATACTCAAATACAATTATATTTTAGTTCAAAACTTATGTTGAAGAGAATGAACTGTTCGTCTCTCCGATAGAAATACCACGAGTATTTATTTAATTTTGTTTATTTTATCGTTAACTAACTTTCACTCCCCCCCAAAAAATAAACACTTAAGCTAAGTTTCAGTCTCTTTTATATCGATTTTTATTACAACTGAGAAAGTTGTTGGTTTACATGGTTAAGGGATAGAATTGCCCTTTTCATTTTGGACAAGCATAGCATGATAGAGGATTATAAATCAAGATGTTATGATAATTTGAATGCATTACTACTTTCTCTTGGTCATTGAAATAGTAAACAACAGGAAGCACTTTCCATTACTTGAACAGTGTTTGATGTATATTCTCTTTTCTTGAGTCACCTGATTTCCTTTTTTGAAAAAGATAAACTTTGCTTTGTAAATAATAGCTGTGCCTCTTTTTATATTTCTTAAAAATAAAGTATGAATCTTACAGTTGAATTCCCTGGCAGTTCGTTTAAAAGTAGGCTCGACAAATAAATACACTTTTATTATTATTATTGAGACTTCTATGTAGCTTTATCCATCTTTTTAGACGGTTTATACTCTTTTGGCGATGAACTGCGGATCGATGCTAGACGTGCACAGGTACTAAATGCATGCTATACTAATAATAAAAGACATTGCCTCCTAATTCGTTTAATTCGTTTAATTAGTTTATAATGTCGACACGAAATCTGTCATTAACCGGTCAGGCTGTGATTCGCCTTTCACCACTTTTTTTTGATAAATACATTCTGGCCTTAGAACAAGATCAGAGCTTAAGAGGTCGCTTATTATCAAAAGTAGGTGTACTTTATGAGTGATAAAGGCTCTGTACTAACACCAACTTAAGAAATTACGCATGGTGTTTCGTAAAAACCTAGCCAACGTAGCCTCCTTGACGAAATGTACAATTCATATTGACGATCGTAGCACACAAGAAGGCACCGAGTATTCTCAAATCAACCTCGGACTAGAGTATCAAAATCGAGTTAAAAAAAAGCATGCTCTCTGGTTCTCTGAATCAGACGATATTGATCAACTCTATCCGCAGACCTCACCTTATGAATTCAATGCCAATCCCAATCTATTCAGTTCTTATACTGCCTTTTTCAATAACCATGAGATAGCAGAGATTGTATTGGAGTGTACACCCACCTCGGTGACAATGAGATCCTATTCTGGTATCATGTCCACTTCCAAGGGTAGTAATCCGCTTGAGACAACCATTCAGATCAATAGTTCAGATTTTCAACGCTACAGTGTGCAAAGTAATGTGACAATGGTCTTTAATCTAAAAGAATTCAAGGTAAGTTATTGGGTACACTACACTTTCATTATGATGATTGACTCTCTTTTCTATGTAGTCGGTCCTGTCTTTTATGGAAGCAATACAGGCACCTCTCTTTGCTAGATTTGAAGAGCCTGGCAAGTAAGTATTTATCCATATTAATATCCACAGACAGACACAACTAATATCAACCATATAGACCCATTGTATTCTTCTATAAAGACAGTAATGTTATTGCTGAATTTGCGCTCTCCACCACAGAATACGATGTAGACATGCTTCAAGGTGAATATAACTCAATAAGCATGTCAATGGTCTCAGGCGCAACTCCACCCACCAACCATAATAGAAGACATGCCACTTCCAACAACCGATCTGCATCCCCCATTATTAGAGTAGAAGACACCAATGACACTGAGCCTGAACCAGACACCGAGAATGTGCGACGTTTAGCTCAAAGACAAGCAAGTTATGATTCAGATTCATCTGCCAGTGGTCCCAGTACCAAACGGCCAGCGTCAAGTCACAGAGAGCCATTTAAGAGATTAAAACAGGAGAGACCCCGACGTCAAATACAAACATCCAGCCAGGAATCAAGTCAATCTTTAATCATGGTTGGACCTGAATTTGAGCAAATGAGTCCTGACCAACCCTTGTCTTTTAGTTCACCTAATATTGGGTTTCCCTTTGAGAGCTCAAGTAGTCGACAGAATGGTAGAAGAGGCAATAGTAACAGTAATAATAACAAATATTGATATATTGACTGATATTCGGAAATATATTTGGCTTATGCATACAAAGAAATAAAATAAACTTTTTTAGTATGTAATTGACATTACAACTCTTTTTTATTTATTTATATCACTACCACTATTATTATAATGAATCAAATACCTTTTGAAATATGGGAATATGTATTTCATCATTTACAATCAAAAAGAGATCAATATCAATGCTTGAATGTATGTAAAACATGGTATCTGCCCGCACGCACAGTATTTTATCAATCAATCCATCTCTATTCCACCATTGCCTTGAGTCGCTTTATAAATCACTTGTTCGTTTACTCATTTGGTCACAGTGTTAAACAACTTTATCTCTATATAAATGAATCGCCCTTTATTACATCAACAATATCACTTTCTAACCTTGAAGCATTGATTCAACATTGTCCAAATGTAGAACATGTCTATTTACATCCAAAAAGCACTGTTTGGAAGTTGCTCATGAAAACAACTTCAACATGGAACCATTTACGTGTTTTGTCAGAATTGCAACCTAATACAACAACAATAACAAGTCGTGATCAAAACCAATTGGTTGCTTGTTACAAGTTTAGACAATCATTGTCTCGATTAGATCTATACGAAAATCCAAAATTTATTATCAATATGAATTGGCAATCTTATTTATGCGAATTTAATAACAATTTAGAAAGTCTAGGTATTTACTCTGTGCTTGTACAAAATGTCAATTCAATCTTACCTTTTCTTCAAAAGTACCATCGCCTATCTCGTCTTTATCTGGTGTTAAATAAGGCTGGCATACGACAGCAAATAACTGACCCGAGTCACCTCAATTCATTGGTGTTGGACTTTCGTAATGACTCATTCGAGCCAAGTAACACTGGTTGCATCATACAGAGATACCCAAAATTACAGAACATAAAAATATATATATCCAAGCCAATGGCTTCCTGGTTAAAGGATGAAAAGGACGCCATGGCTTATCTTGCTGACTATTTAAAAGTAGCATCATCGTTTAAAATGCAAGTCGAAATACTCGGTGTTGAGTGTTCTCATACATCCTTCTTGTATGCCCGAGACTTGATAGCACAGCACTTTCTAATTACACAACAACAGTACCTACCTGTGAAACGTAGTTTGATCTTTTCCTTCTTTTATCCTTCATCACTTGAAAGTACTCTATATACACCCGCTCACAAGAAGAACATGGATGCAACACTGCTCGGAAAGAGACATCGTGGTTTCATTACTCGCTCAGCCTCACTTCTATATTCGGCTTATGCAACTAAAAATAACCTATGAATTTCTGCTCTCGATAGTATACTTTGCATGATTACCAAAACAATTACAACACTGGTGTTTCAACTCAATTCTAGCAAATCATTTTACCATTTTCAAAGCTATAAAGACATGCGACTAGATCACCTTGCTGCTCAATTTCCAAATGTAGAGACCATCACTATATACCAAGCGAAAGCCAACCAAGTAACACTACCAGCCTCAAACCCACTAATAAAAGTGAATTCAATACTACTATGGAAAGTGACTAGTATATCAAGGCACCTATTATTCAATCTATCCAGGTACTTTCCATCACTAACGAGACTGGCACTTCGTTCCTGTCATTTTTATTCACCCAATCATCGATTCGTATTTGATATGCATTTAACGAGCCTGGCATATTTGGATATTGATCAACTTGTTGGATATCAGAACTCAAAAATACCATCAAAAACAGGGTTTCCATATAAATATTATATTCTTGTCATTTCCCAAAGGTCAATGCGTCGTTGCTTGTATCGGGTGTCTTGTGATATGAGTAATATAGAGAAGATAGAGTCGGATTGCTTTGATCAGAGTTTAGCCATTTATTTCTTCTTCAAGAGACTAAAATGTATACGCTTTTTTGTATGGAATAAGGAGGAGGATGTACACAATGATTGGAGAAGTAATGGCATTCCAAGTCAAATACTCGAGATAAATACTTGATGTTTTTTTTTTTATAAAAATAAAAATGGATTTCTCAATCCAAACTGTCTTTATACTTTCTCTTTCTGGTCACAAAGGCTATTCCACTCATGATTTCATTGGCTGATCGTGCCTGGACCTCATAGCACCAATTTATTTTTAGAATCATCCGTTTACCTTTCCCTATTTTCTCTTTCTTTCTTTTTTTTTTTTTTTTTTATTTTTTTTTTTTTTTTTTTTTTTTTTTTTTTTTTTTTTTTTTTTTTTTTTTCTACTTCAACATATATGGAGAGTAGTCAGGACTTGCCACCGAATATTTTGGAACAAATTCGAGCACTCGAGATTGAATTAGAGGATGGCGACATTACAGTAAAAGGATTCGAAAAGAAAAAGGCAACTATTCTGTCTCAACACCTACTCGAAGTTGAAGCTGAGCCAGAGCCGACAGCAGCTGAAGTCACCGACTTTTTAGACTTTCTCCCCTCGCCCACCCATTCACCCAGAGCAAGTGGTGAGTTTACCAACCCTGTGAATAACCAGCACTCGAGTCCTACCATCACCACCACCAATATCGGATCTCCGAATCCAAGCACTGTGCCTTATCTGGCCCGTCCTCCTGCACACCAGCCTTACACCAAGTCAAATGGAGGACAATATCCACAGCAGGGTGGGTATAACAGGCCTCAGCAGTTATCGGCATCTCCCAAGCCAATGTTTAGACCTCAAATTGGAAACAGTGGAGCGAATTTAAACTTTAGACCTCCTCCACCATATCATGGACATGTAAATAGTCGACCAAGCAGTATGGACAGTAAATCATACGGTAACTAAAAAAAAAAAAAAAAAAAAAGCGTGTGTTTTAATAAAACCATGATGCATAAAATTGACGTATTTTGTTTATTTATTGTAATTAGATCATAATGGATCCCAATCGCTCAAAAAGGCACCCTCTATTGCATCCGTGTCCACCATCATGAATCGTAACCGACTATCCACACCACCAACACCTTCCTTCACCTTTCAGAATGGCATGGATAAGAGTAAATATGGAAGCAGTTCAATGACAAAATCATTTAGAAATTTTGAAAGTATACCGATACCCACTCTTCCCTCAAACAACACGCTTGAAGAGCTTGCAGGTCGCCAAATGCTACCCTCTTCTACCCGTGACATCCCCTTCAAGGTCATTGATCTTCAAGATAAAAAGGAATTGAATCAGTTTGAAAATATAGCACAACTCTTGAGATACAGAGCATCCAGTAATCCCACCCGGCTGCTACCAGCCATGACAGTGATTGACGCCAAGGGAAAGGAGGCGACTACATTGTCCTGGGATAAACTAGGCGCACGTGCCGAAAAAGTGGCGATGGTCATCAAGGAAAAGTCGTCCTTGCAAATGGGTGATCGAATTGGTTTAGTCTATCAAAAGGCAGAGACGTTGGATTTTATTGTTGCACTCTTCGGGTGCTTTTTGGCGGGGATGGTGGCAGTGCCCATCAATGCAACAGAGGATCTGGCAGAGTTGTGGTTTATTTTGAGCATCTCCAACACCCATCTGGTGTTGACGACAGAGAACAATCTCAAGACACTAACAAAGACCATCAAGGCGCGCAACACAGAGTTCCCCAAGGGGCTAGATTGGTGGCCCATTGACGACTTTGGGTCGCTCTACCCCAACCAGATGGCGTCCGGGAAGTATTCCACGATATCGACATCGCCTCTGGCGTATATAGAGTATACCAAATCGATGAATGGGGAACTGAAGGGCGTGGCGGTATCACACAAGGCTATTATGAATAACTGTTATTCGTTTATCGGGGCTACCACCGAGACAATCGAGTTTATAAACGATCAGGGCGTGACTACGGTGTATCCAAATTGGGATACACAGGGTGCGGATGTGGTGCTGACCTATCTTGAACATCGTCAACAGGTAGGCTTGAGCCTTTCTATATTTTGTTCAGTTTATAATGGTAACCATACTATCTATGCTGGTACAAGTATAACAGAGAATCCGTCTGTTTGGATATATGCCATTTCAAAATACAGAGGTATATACATAGAGGCACTTTTTAGTCACCATTGCACTAGCATCTTATCCCGGTGCTTATTTTGCTGCAACCTATTATCAAAAAAATACAAAACAAGTAACGACCTTTAGTAAAAAAGTACCACCCAACCTCTCTTCACTTCGATTGCTTCTTATTGATGCACTTATTGTCCAACCTGAAGTGAATGCATATATTGCATCAAAGTTAATCAGGCCACTCAGTACAAAATCAGAGAGTGAGGCATTGGATGTGATTACACCACTGGCATCGCTCCCCGAACACGGCGGCATGATACTTGGGTTTAGAGATTATCTCAATCCACGAAAACAGGATGATGCATTCTCGCTTGGAGCTTCAAGAGATATTTGGGAATGTACGTTGGATGCAGAGGCGCTACGCATGAAGAAGGTGGTTGTTTTGTCGAGTCGGTTGAACGAGGTGGGCATTCAGAATGAGCCTGGCACATTACGTGTAAGTTCGCACGGGCATCCATTTCCAAACTCAACAGTGGCGATTGTCGATCCAGATACTGCACTGTTTTGCCCGCCAGAAACAGTAGGAGAGATTTGGGTAGATGCACCCTCGGTGCCAGATGGGTTTTGGGGGATACCGAGTTTGACGGATGCGATTTATCATGCAAATCCTACGCTGATTCACTCCGAAATGCTCTTGCCAGAGAAGTATGGAAGACAGTTTGTTAGAACGGGTGTACTGGGAACAATGATTGGTGGTCGGTTGGTTATTTTGGGAACCTATGAAGATTGTGTAAGGCAGCAGCAGCTTGCTGGAGAAGGAGAGGGCTTAAATAGACAGGAGATTCACATTGGTAGTGATATCGTCAATACTGTAGCAAGAAAGGCGAATGTCGATGCATGGTAAGGGTGGATAGTATTTATATATGATTGTTGAGGTGTTAACTTTTACAATCAGTACCTTGTTTGAGATTTGCTTAAACAGACAATGCCTTCCGGTACTTGCAATGGAATCAAACGCACCTATCAATGAGCTTCCAAATATAGCGAATAATGTATACAATATATTGAATTTGCATCATGGATTGAGACTTTATACCATCGTCATTACAAAAAAGGGTAGTTTACCTCGTTATTTAAAAGACGGCAATCGCTACATACATCATTTAATCACAAAACATCGATACCTATCTGGACAACTCCCCGCTATATATGTAAAATTGGATGTAGACAATACTGTATTCACTGCTAATAATAATAGCAATATGAATAATGGATTCAATTCAATCTGGCAAACCCATCTTGGATCATACGAAAAAGCACTCTTTATGAAAATAATACCCCCTCGCTCACGTCCTCAACATACCGGCATCGACTTTGTCCGGACAGTCATTGATGAGCGTACAGGCTATGACCTGTCCAAATTTTCCAATATTGTGGATATGATGATCTGGCGAACTTCTCTCTTCCCCGAAGAGAATGCATTTGTTTCAGTTACACAAAACAGTAATTCGATCAGCACAAAACCTTACCCCTGGAGAAAGGTCAATAATCAGATCGCCACATTGGCATATTATCTAACAAAGAAAAAGAACCTAAGACCCGGTACTAAGGTACTGGTGCTGGTACCGTTTGGTTTGGACCTTGTCATCACGCTCTATGCATGCTTTGTGACAGGACTCATACCTTTACTACTTCAGCCTCCTGATCCCAACAAGAGCGAAAGTGCCATTCAAGAGAACACAGCATCTATGGTGCGTGCGATAAAGGATCTCACTCTTTCACACATGCTGGTCAATAATCAATCGGAAGAGATGCTGCGTCATAAAAACGTACAACCCTCCATCAAACTTGCCATGATAAAGGCAAACACGAAGAGATTACCTGAACAAGTCAATGTTGGGAAAGGGTCGCGCTACAATAAAATGCTGGGTAAAGAGAGTGGCTTTTTTGTCAGCCCTAATTGGATTGTGGATAGAGAGAGACCTGCGATGATGTTGAAGAGTGCGTTTGGAGATCGACAGGAATATATCATGATAGGACATGACACACTCTTGGCACAGTGTCGTGCACAGAAAGTAACTTGTCAGATCAAGTTCCAAAAACCTTTGATTGTGAATGGTTTTGATGGGTACGAGAATATTGGATTTTTACATTCTATGTTTTGTGGTGTCTATGTTGGTAAAGTGATCATCTTTTTGTTGTTGTCCTAAAGTGTTTGTTTAACATAGTTTTGAAATAGGGTGTACGACTATTCTTATTTCAGAGCATGATATTTATACGAGTACGAGTTCTTATTTTGAGTTGATTTCTCGTAATAAAAGTAAGTTTTTTGTTTTTTTGTTTTTTTTTGTTAAAAAGACTATTATATGAATCCATATATATTGTTCTTTCTATTTTTAGGCATTAATGTTTGTGGAAGTTATTCTCTTTTTGATTTTCTTATGAGTAAATGCGATCCATCAGACCAAAGACGTATCGACCTTCGCAGTATTCAAAATTATATGATTACAACATTTAGTAGAACAAAACCACTTCATTGTAAGTAGGAATAGGTTTATTAGGTTTTTTTTTTACACTATACTTATCAGTTCATTATTAGATGAGAGAATTTCACGTTTCCTTTCTCTGAGTGGTGTTGGGAGAGAGTTTGTTAGCACTGTATACAGTCATCCTCTCAATCCAATGGTATCAACAAGATCGTACATGATGCTGGAGCCCATTTCTTTAGTAGCCGATCTCAAATGGCTTCAGTTGGGGATTGTGCGGCCCATCATTCCAAAGGATGACATTTATAGTGTATTGCTACATGATTCTGGTATCGTCCCTAATAATACAATGATTGCTATTGTAAACCCAGAGACCATGATGGTATGTCCCAGTCACGCTATTGGTGAGATATGGGTGTCATCTGAATGTAATGTTCGTGGTATACATGGCCTCGATAGTCTCTCGCATACTAATAAATTTGAAGCCACATTGAATGGTACCGATCCTCGTAATAAATATATGCGTACTGGTGACTTGGGTTTCCTCTGGACTGTGCAAAGAAAAACTATGGGAGTGCAGGTATCTGTGGAAGAGGGTCAGTGTTTATATGTTCTTGGGCGTATGGATGAGGTTATATCTGAGCAAGGAATGATGTATTTCCCACATGATATCGAGGAAACTGTGGAGAATTGTCATCCTGATATAATCCCTGATGGAAGGTATGTAGTAATAGCTTTTTAAATATATATGTATCAGAAGTTTAGTATACATAATAACATCATATATATATATCTACAGCTATGCCATTAAATCAGATAAGGAAATCATTATAGTAGCTACAATAAAACCAAATAGCACAATGATACCATCTTTAGCTTCTCTTATTGTTAATGCAGTATTGGAGTGTCATGAATTACTTGTTGATACTGTTGTATTAGCAAATAGAGACCATATTCCTAGAAAGATAAATGGAGAGAAACGTAGAAAGCAGGTTCTTTCTTTATATAACCAGAAAAAAATGTAAGTTATTCTCTCTCTTTATTTATACACCGTTTTAATAATGAAATAAAAAATATAGCTCGGCTATCCAGGTCCACAGAATCAAAAATCAAAACCACCCTATTTCATTACCCAGTTCAATTAAACATGTAGATAATGATAACACGTCTGTCTATTCCTTTGGTAGAAGATCTCTTTCTAAATCTGATTTCGACAACAAGAGTATCAGTCGCATGTTTACTCTACCATCGGTGGTTTCATCACAGAAATCAGATGGTACAGAGTCTACTAAGGGTGTTAATTTGTAATTTTATTTTTTATTTAATTATGCAACTATTTATTTATTATTTATTATTATTCAAAAGATAATTGAAAAATATATCATGTATTCAAAAGTGTAAATGAAAAACCTCGTTGTCTCGCGCCTTTAAAATGTAGAGATGTTGACTTTATCTTTATATTATTGCAAATATATTCTTATTAAGTCTAAGCTTAAGAACTATAAGAATCAAAGCGCCTATTATATAAACAACACCGGTAAACATTTTGTATGATATAAATGGGGCCGCGTCTATTCCTGACTGAATAGCGCTAGCAATATTTGATCCGAAGACTGGGAACGCGTTAGTAAACAGAATCAGAGACAAACCAGAGTGGAATTGATCAATAGGTAGAATTGTAGCAGAAATGGGGGACATCAGAGCAAAATAACTGCCTGAAGTGAATCCAAATATCACAGAAAATGCCATTAGTGTTCCAAAATTCGTCGCAAATGTCCAAATCAATAGATTACTCAGACCAGCAATTATGTTGAAAAGAATATTACAATTGAGCTTGCCGAAACGGTCTCCCAATAACCTGAGTGATGTCAAAACCTTTTCATTTTTAATTATTTATCAAGTATAAAACTTACCCCACAAATATACGGCCTACAAAATTACAAGCTGATCCAACTGCGACAATGATACTACCTTGGGAATCAGAGAGTCCCAAGTAAGTGGCGTTTGCTAAAGATCATTACATGAATATATATAAATGATCAATTATGTAAGCGGTTTATATTATCACTTACAAGGTATAAAAAAATAAGGAACAAAGAAACCAAATAATGCAATGTCAGACCCAATGAGATACAATAAAAAATTTGTGTTCTTTAGGACGTTAAATTGAATAATTTGAGTAAATTTCTTCTTTTTTTGCTTTGTGGGGACTCGTTCCCGAACTAATATACACGCAAGAACGGCACATGCGAAGCAAATAAAACCAATTATTCGATACGTCCATGACGGTCCTAGTTTTTGATTAATCGATTGCATAATAAATGGGTTGATAAGACCTCCCATTCCGGTACCACTTGAAAT
Source organism: Backusella circina FSU 941 (assembly GCA_025399235.1). Classification (NCBI taxonomy): domain Eukaryota; kingdom Fungi; phylum Mucoromycota; class Mucoromycetes; order Mucorales; family Backusellaceae; genus Backusella; species Backusella circina. The sequence continues at coordinate 79,120 of MU622426.1, forward strand.
AATTCCCATTGCTACGCCTCTGTTTTTGGTAAACCATTGTGGTGCAATTGCGACAACGTTGACGTACATGCATGAAATTCCGATTCCAAAAATGATTCCTTGAGTCAAGTAAAGGTGCCAGATCTATTATTGTTGATTTTAGCACAATGAAAGAAAGAAAGATATATATATATATTTAAAAAAAAGGCTTACCTGAGTACTTAGACTTGCTAGTTCAAGACCAAGTACAATGCATATTACACCAGCTATCATTACTGGACGTAGACCAAACATTGAGGTTGCCATCTGTGTAAATGGACTCATACCGTTCAAAAATATCAATGCTAATGTTCCAACAAAACTGAGATCAACCAAAGCATTAGGTGAACTACTAAACACATGCTGATCATAATAATCCTGCATAACGCCTATTTTGGATAATGCAATGTTAACATTTCCATTGACTTTTGCATATTTTTTTCTGCTTGATCCATTTACCCCTATATATAAATTAGTTTTCTTTATAATTATTTTGTGTAATATGCTTGTTCCAGAAAAACATACCATGATGCTGCTTCTCCAAAACTCGTGATTTGAAATAAGAAACCGCCCAAAACTACTAGCCAACCATAGCCACCATCATAAGCCTCCTTTTGAATGGAAAGATTTTCAACATCGTCTACACATTCTTTAAAAGTAGGCTCTTCTTTTACTTTTCTATGATTTTAGTAAATGCATTTTTATATATGAATTAGAAAGCAGAAATTACCATTTTTGACTGACTCGCTGCATTTGATAGAAATTTCGTTTTTCTGATTCTCTATGTTTTTTAATTGATTATTATCTATTTCTATCTTTTCTGGGGCATTTGTAATGGTATCCAATTGATGTGACATTTAGTTGATATAGACTTAGTTTTAAAGGAGAGGAAAAAAAAAAAAAAAGAAAGGAAGAACTAACTGGATAGTCAATCATGAAAAAAAAAGTTTTTAATTGATTTACATCCAATGATTCGATCGGCGCTGTAAATCTTAAGGATTTCGCTTCCCAGGTACCGATAAGAAACTTTGCTTATGCCCATTGAAGATCATATTTGAACAAGACATGCATCGTTTTTCCATTGTTTGGTCTACATAATTAACAATTCCTACTCAATTAAAAACGTTCTAATAGATCACAAATGGTGATTTTGCGAAAAGCCATCGGTTACTCATCGGATTTAAACCGATTTTATTGGTTTGCTGGGTAAAAGTTTTTTCATTTTAAGTTCAATCTTGTTTTTTAAAAATCTCAGAGTAAAGCATTTGATATGTATATTTGTGCAACCTTATGACCTTTTGGCATTTGTGAGTAGCATTAATCCGCAGCATTCATCTTTTTTTTTTTTAGTAGTACAAGTAGATCGACTTGACTGACTTAGCTCTTTTTCTATCTTATTCAACTTTTGCTTGCCAGTCTGAGCTGGTTTTTTTTTGTTTTATTTATTTATTCAGACCATTGCCACAGCTCCCGCTCCCAGTAAGAGTCGCTTTTTTAGAGGCTCCATGTACCCTTATCTAGAATTTAGTCTTATTGTATGCCAGTGACATGTAGTAAAATCAGTGGAAAAGCACTGATACAAGGTCAATTACGAATATTACATGATATACACTACCCGATCAGCCGTCCTAAATTAAAAAAAAGAAAAAAATAAGTTTATCCTAAAAAAAAAAAAAAATCTAGCTTTAACCAGATAACCAAGTGCAATTTTTATATAGTGGTGTGCTTTTTCTGCTATCTCTTTTGTATATGTTTCCAGTATATAAAGTGCTCTTTCTTTACCCTATTAAGTGTCTATCCATCAACATGGTCCACTTCTATGGCCTCAATAATCATGCCAAAGAATCTAATAACAATTATAACAATATGTCTGACCTGCTTTGAGCGAAGGTGGTAAAGAGATGGAAATACAATATAAAGAAGGCTGGAGTATATATCTATATCGATATCTATATACATCCATCTTACTCTTATATATTTACACAAAAGACTTAACATCAAAAAGCTTATATCTAATAAGACCCTCCCTTCTTTTAAAAAGTATAATTAAATGACTCTTTGAGAATATATTTTGTTAATAAACTTTTGCTTCTATACATATATGTTTATTGTTTATTTGATTTCCAAGCATTCAACTACTGCTTATAACGTTCAATATTAATTTTAGCGTCATCCACTGTGTTGCTAGGAAGCTCAATGACAATTTTTGGTGTGTAAGATTCTTTAGCTATTTCCAATATAATTTGCATGATTTCACATTCCATACTTCCATCGATTTTATTTTTATTGTAGCCTCTAAAATAGTAATAGTGATTAATAATCTTCCTTCATAATATAAACATTTATTTATTTACCTTTTAACCATACAATCATATAAATAACTCCTATGTGCTCGAAGAATAAGTACAAGACCAAACTACTTTACCACCCTCCTTTAGAATTTCTTCCGATTCATCCAAGAACCTATTTTATATACAACATATCAGCATTTTTACATCTCAAACTACTTCGATATCCACCTTGTATTCATCCAAAACGTGTTTACCGAGGTCTTCAAGATAATCCTTACAAAACTTCTTTTCTCTTACAAGTTCACCAACATTGACATGTTGTAAGTCGAGTGCATCTACAATCATCTCACTCGAAATTGTTTTTCCTGTTCCTGGTGTACTATTAACAAGTTTATTGGGTAAAGAGCGTTCCATATTTATTATTATTGTCAAAAGGTGCTGATCAAAAGAGCAAAACAGTAAGAAAGAAAAAGAAGCTTGCTGATATCCGACCTAAAAGCTTTTTTTTTGACAGTGGATTATAAACATCTTTTCCTATCTTAACTAAATAAATCCAGTTAGTCACTTATGATAGGATGTAAAATGAAAATATATGGAAATAGTGTTCTATATTTAGAGCCATTTTTTCTATCTCTTACCATTGTATTTGTGGTATTTGAAGCCTTTACTTTCTGATGTATAGAAATAATCCATCATTTATACTTTTGAAAAACTTTTCACTTTTGAGTTCATTTGACAGACAATACATTTTGATTGTTGCAAAATACTAAAAACGTATTTTTTTTTATGCATTTTTTGGCCCCCCCCCATAGCCTCCTTTCCATAATATAATAACAAATGAATTATTAATCACAATTGATTATTAATAATACTGAGAGCTATACGACGTCGTAAAGAGGGCATGTCTTGTTGAGTGAAGTTGAAGCATTTATTGCTAGCAAGACGTTCGGCGTATGCACAAGTAAATACGCCGCAATCAAATTTGTTTTGCTGTTGTGGAATGGTCTTTGGTGTTTCCTTTTTCCAGCCTGTGTAATCAAATGGGGATTGTTTCTTGTCTTGGTGCTCAGATTCAAGATAATCTCATAACTTTTGGATTATTTTATCATGGTTGCCATTCAATGAGTCATAGATACGGATGCACTTCTTATCCATGTCAATAGCACCAAGGGTCCAGTGGAATGACTGGTTAATAGGGATCAGTATGAGCTTTTTGGAGAAGATATCTACATTAGCTAATAGCCGATTTCCCTTAGAGCACTTACGAGAGTGCTTACTATGCCATGATTTGGTGCAGAAAAAGACCTTTAAAACTAAAATTTAGGTTTTTGTGATTTTGTATACCCGTTGGAGGTGAATCTGAAAATGTAAAATGTGGTGTTCGAGAGTAACTATTACAGTTGATATTCAATTAAAATTTACCTCGATATTAAGATCC
>MU622427.1:0-22146 GCA_025399235.1 Backusella circina FSU 941
AAAAAAAAAAAAAAAAAATCAAAAATTGTCTCTTGATTTCATGTATATTTTTTATTGTTAAAAAAAGACTTTCAAAATCAGATATTATCAAAATGATGTCTACTTTTTTTATTTTTTTTTTATTTTGCTTTTTGCTTTTTTTTTTTTTCTTACTTAGTAAGTGCTGGTCACATCCTCATTTCCAGTGATATCGCCATACTCAAACATACCACGTCTACGCTTGATGGCCTCCTCCTGAGCCTGTTCCAGTGCCTTTAGAATGGCCTGATTACCCTGAGCATAGCGCACCTTGGGTGTCACAAACGCCTGGCCATCCTGCACCATTTCGGAATTGATGCTCACCTCGGCACTGGTGGATTTACGGAAATCGTAGAGGGTCAAGCACAGGACGGATCCCTCGCGTGCATCGATATTCGCAACCAGTTGCTTATCACCCGTCAACTCCCTGAAACGCTCAATCGACTCGATACCATAATCCTCCTCCCGTGCAGGACTCTTTACAAACGAGAGGATGGCCTCGTGTGCCTGGGGTTTGAGTGTCTTGAAGGTATCGGGTAGTGCACGGATGCGTGTGGAGGAGAGTGTTTCATAGTTGCCATAATCGATATAGAGCACCTCAACACCCTCGTGCGAGATGCGACGGACCTTGGCTCTGTACCAGCAGTTATCTTCGGTAAACTTGGCGCAGACGACATCGCCTACGCGTGCCTTGAATGCGGGGTCGGCGGGACGGCCATTCTGGTACTGTCCTAGCTCGGTCATGAGCTTTTCGAGCTTGTGGATCTCGTCAGTGATCTTTTGTACGTAAAAGTGGGAGCCACTGATGATATCAGAGACAACAATATCGACATATTCACGGTTGGGGCCAGCATTGGCATCCGGTGCAGATGAGGACACTTCTTCCTCCTGGAATTCGGCCCAGATACCCTTCTTTTCCCCCTTGGCTTGGCGTTCGGCGCCATAGAGTTGGTTGACATAGTGGGACTCATCTGCAGAGAATGAATGAATGGAGGCTAAACCGCGTTCGAGCAAGGCAACAGAGAGGTTCACGCCGTGGCTAAACATGGAACCGATGAAGGAACCGGTCTTATCGACAGTATCAATCTCAATCTCCACATCGTGCTGGAGACATTGACTCGAGATGAAATCGAGGGACTCTTGGCCAAAGGGCTCGGATTTGTCGTTGGCAGTGCGTCCAACACGGGGGGCACGGACACCCGATAGCACAAACGAGAGTCTGCAGTTCTCCTTGGGGACCCACACAAACATACGGGAGCCGTTGGCGACATGTTCGACCACGGCGGGGATCTTGCCACTGCGCTTCAAGAAGGTCAGGAACTGGCGTGACTTGGCGGCATTCTCGGATGCATCGACGATTCTCACAATGGGCTGTTCCTTGGGGCTATGGATACCCTTCTGCTCCTCCTGGGCCTTTTGTTCAGCAATCAAGAGCTGGTCATAGCAGTGGGAACGGTTATCGTCGTCCTTGCGGTGGCGGATGATGGAGGCCAAACCGCGAGACACCAATTGTTCGGCAATGTTGTGGTTGCTGGCGATAATCGTGGCACAGTCCTTGGCCTCAAACCCGTTCTCGGCAGGCTTGTGATAGTCAATGACAACGTGGACCTGTTTTCCAATCAACTTCTTTCGTAGGAACTCTCTGGCATCAAACTGATACCCGACCTCCTTCATGTCTCTGGACTTTGCGGTGGGGGCGGAGCTACCGGCACCACGAGGCGCCTGTTTGATACTGGCCAACTGTAACTTTCTTTCGGTGCCAGACTTGGTCTTGACAATGACGGTATCGCCTGTCACAATACGTACAACGGTAGCATCAAACTCGTTGGATTCGGTCACCTTTTTGCCGACAAAGTCACGCCAGACACGCAGCTTCTTCTCCTTGGCTGTCTTTTCAGCATTCCTTAATGGGGTGGGGCCTGAGGTGGTCATGGTGATGCTCCAATCAACGCACTTGGCGAGACCATTGGCGAGCAAAAACTCGGCAATGTTACCTACGGGGTGCTGGACAGAGCCGACAAAATTCTGACCACCGGATTGGGCAAGACCCTCAAGGATGACCTTGACGCCACGCTGGAGGAGGCGGGTCTCGACAAAGAACTTGGCCTCTTCACCAAAGGGCTCAGAGACACCTTGCTGGTCTTCGGGGACATTGTCACGCTTGCAGTTGGGCGCCTTGATACCAGAGAGATGTAAGGTGACGATTTGTTGGGATTGATCGGGGAGGAAGAGGAGGACACGAAGGGTAGTGCCATCACGAACCTGTTCAACAACAGCTACATTTGTAAAAAAAGAGAGGGAATAATGAGATTATTTTTTTTTAAAAAAAAAAGACTCTTCCCGGTTTCCATTGTTATACCTTCCAAAGGTTTTCCCTTATATTTATTCAAAAAGGCCATAGCATCACGCTCAAAAGAAAAAGATATCTCACGAATACCCTACAAAAATGCCTCACTCATAAGAAAAAAATACCCCTCATGATGCTTCTACATTCCCTTACCTTTTCCTTGTCCTCATTCCACATACCAACACCAGCAGCCTGTGCCTCATCCTGCAATTGCATCAACTTATCCAAAGTCTCTTCCTGATCCTCACGCGTTTTACCTCCCTCACGGACCTTGAGCCAACCTGCCTTGACACCCAATTCGGCGACATTATCTCCATTGGGGAGGAGCAGGCTACCATACTCACGGTTGGTGGTGGGCACGGTGTATTCGGGCACAAACGCGACCTCTTTACCGACAAGTAACTTGCGGAGGAACTCACGGGCACCAAAACCAAAGGGCTATTGAATAGAAGCATGTTTTTTTTTTTTTTTTAGAAAAAAAAAAACAGGTGCAAAGATGATGATGAATAACTTTACCTCATCAGATCTTGTTGTATTTCCTAATCTCGGTGCTTGGACGTTGGATAGTGCCAATAATCTCTCTGCGGGTGGGCCGCCTGCTCTAGGCTTTCCTCTTAAAATGACGGTATCACCCGACAATACATTCTTTACTACAGCCTTGTTTACCATAATTGTTGTTGTATATTAATTTATAGATATGAAAGAAAAGGAAAAAAAAAAAAGAGAGAAATGGAACAATGTTACGTGTCATCTCTAAATATCATTTAAACAGGAATAGTCGGCGCTTGTAATTGCAATATATTTGTACGTGTATTTCCCATAATGCCATTGGTCATGTGGGATCACCTTTTCTTTAATGCTATGCTTTTTTCATCTTTTGCATAGCAACGTGTGAACGAATACGTTTGATTCCAAGTGATGAATGAAACATGGTCAAGTAGGGATTTTACAATTTACTGATAAATAACCTTATTATTATGCGTAAAAAGACAAGTGCAAAGCAAGTCACCCCTTGTATGTGATATTCTAATTCACTTAAAATTTCCCACACCGTGCACCCTCCCCCCCCCCCTTTTTTATTTTTTCTTCCAATGTCGCCATTGCTAAGTCTAGCAAGGAACGCCACACCCTTTTTACTTGGAAGAATCGCACGCCCAATACCCTCGCCCTGTATTCTTACACGAAGAAACTATGCATCCACCTTGGTCCAAAAACCTTTTCAACCGATCGTACCTTTCAAAAAGGTAACACTCTGCACTTTACAAAAAAAAATAAAAACTCACAAGTGGTGATCCCCCTTTTGTTTTTTTTTGTTTTTTTCTAGACATTTGATAAACTCTTGGTAGCCAATCGTGGTGAAATTGCCTGTCGTATCATCAAGACGGCCCGTAAAATGGGCATTAAGACGGTGGCCGTCTACTCTGATCTGGACGAGAATGCGCTCCATGTCAAGCTCGCCGATGAGGCGGTGTGCATTGGATCGGCCGCATCGGCCGATTCCTATCTCTCGATCGACCATATCCTGGCCGCGGTCAAGAAGACGGGGGCCAACGCAGTTCATCCGGGTTATGGCTTCCTAAGTGAGAACCCGGTCTTTGTTCAATTACTGGAAAAGAATGGTATCACCTTTGTCGGGCCCAAGGCATCGGCGATTGCATCGATGGGAGATAAGATTGAGAGCAAGCGGATTGCGAGAGAGAGTGGCGTTAACTGTATCCCCGGGTATGATGGGGAGGTCAAGACGGCAAAGGAGGCCATTGAGATTGCGAATGAGATTGGATATCCTGTCATGATCAAAGCAAGTGCGGGAGGAGGAGGCAAAGGCATGCGTATAGCATGGTAATAATAATAATAATAATAATAATAAACCAGATATATATATATATATATTGATCTTTTTAACTATTAGGAATAATCAAGAACTAACAGAGGGGTTCAAACTTGCCAAACAAGAATCAAAGTCCTCTTTTGGTGATGATAGGATGCTGATTGAGAAATACATTGATAACCCTCGCCACATTGAAGTCCAGGTCCTGGGTGATAACTTTGGCCATGTCCTGTATCTGCCCGAGAGGGAGTGCTCGATTCAACGACGAAATCAAAAGGTCATTGAGGAATCACCGAGTGTGCATGTGGATGCCTATACAAGACAAAAAATGGGCGAACAGGCCGTGGCGCTTGCAAAGCATGTGGGTTACAACTCTGCAGGCACGGTGGAATTTCTGGTGGATAAGGATCGCAACTTTTACTTTTTGGAGATGAATACAAGATTACAGGTAGAGCACCCGGTGACCGAGTTTGTGACGGGATTGGATCTGGTAGAGCAGATGCTCTATTCGGCAGCGAGTCAACGCTTACAATTAAAACAGAGTGATATCAAGATGAACGGGTGGGCGTTTGAATCCCGTGTGTATGCAGAGGACCCCACCAAGTATCTCCCCTCGGTGGGTCGATTACGCACCTACCAAGAGCCGATATGCTCGAGCGGTGTCAGATGCGATTCAGGGTTTGTGGAGGGATCCGAGATGTATGTGGAGTACGACCCACTCATCTGCAAATTGGCCACCCATGGAGAGACCCGTTCAGAGGCGCTGCAAAAAATGATCCATGCCCTCGATGAATATGTCATTAAGGGTGTCACTCACAATATCCCGTTGTTACGGGGTGTCTTTGCACATCCTCGGTTCCAGGACGGCAAAGAGATCACCACCCATTTCCTGGCAGAGGAATATCCCAGAGGGTTTCAAACAGAGACGCTGAAGGGTGAGGCCCTGCAGCAACTGGCGGCGGTAGCGGGCGCATTACACATCAAGAAAGGATTGAGTCATTGGCAGGGTGGAGAATCAACTGGTGTTTGTCTTGAACAGCAACTCTGGGTACAGATCACAGATGAACAGAGCCAGGAGATGGTAGAGAGTAGTTTAAAAATACAGCAATTAGAGCATTCAAAATTCAAGGTACACCGCTGCGAATGGTGAATGAAATGAGGATGCTTACTCTTTCTTTATATCATTTTAGGCCATATCAGGAGAAAATAATGAATTTGAATTTTCAACAGAATGGCCGCTGGACGGTCTTTTAGCACACTCTACCATTGGTCCCACCAACAATAGTCTTGTGCTACAATATCTCGATCCTTTAGCACTTGGCTTTAGAATTCAATATCATGGTAGCAAGGTAAATGACTTGTTATCTTGCTACGAAAAAAAAAAAAAAAGCTGACTTTTTCTTTTATAATACAGTACCAAGTGAAAGTATTAAACACAACACAACATGACTATTCTCGGTTTATCAAGGTCAAATCCACTGCAGAACAGGCCAAAGTCGTCTCTAGTCCAATGCCAGGCCGTATCATCAGTGTCTCTGTCAAGGAGGGGGATGATGTCATTGAAGGGAGTGAACTTGTTGTTGTTGAGGCAATGAAGATGCAAAACATCCTGCGTACACCACACTTGGGTAAAATCAAAAAAATCTTGGTTCAACCTGGGACGATTGTTCAATCAGGACAGTTATTAATTGAATTTGAAGATGTATAATAATAATAATAATAAAAACAAAATGATACCACAACACACACACATTCAAAAAAAAAAAAAAAAAAAAAAAGCGTGTGTATATTTGTTTATTAAGAAGTAGTAATAATAAATGATGGAGAGAAAGAGAGAGAGAGAGAGAAATGTGTATTTATATATATATGAATTACAGAGCTAGAGAGAAGATTACCAACCCAAGGCCTCTTTATGTCTTTTTTCAAGGAATTTAAATAAAGAGCCAGGTTCCTTTTTCCATTGATTATGCCAATGATACGCAAATGTCTGTAATAACCGTTCCTCCGAAAACTCAGTCTCAATAAAGGCATTTGGCATTGAATTCTTGGGCGAGCACACCATGGAATCCGTAAAGCACCAAGGGAGCACCGCCCAGGGACGGATCCCATGATGAAGTAATCGACGGTAGATGCGATAATACATGTATCCTCCCCAATCAATGGTATCTGGTCTCGGTAATGGGCCCGATGCCAATTCAGACAACATCTCACATAGATAGGGCGATTTTTTGTGGAAGCGCATAAATGCACCATTGAAGGGGAATCCATTGGGCAAGAAGCAATCCCACTGAGAGAGCCACTCATGTTCAAGAAGGGGCGACATATCTCGGATGAAGAGTGAGTCCATATCGAACCACATGCCACCATAACGATAGATGGCTAGGAGACGGATCAGATCACCATCCAGATATCCGCTGTTATCCTTAAAGTCTAAATGGGCGGACCCCTCCATGGGTGAGCCCTGAGCCAATTCATGGGGACTATAAATCTTGGTCTCCAGTCTTGAACCGACATAGGTCTTGATTTCCTTTATAATGGGTGATGCTGCTAGATCTCCGTTGGACCAGAGATAGAGCACAGTGTTGTTGGGATTTTGGGTCGCAAAGAAGGAGCGTAGCGTGGCCAGTTGTTTGGGGCCAACGGGCGCCAGGTCGGAACGCCAGTATGCATGATAGACCGTCTTGTCCTTTGTGATGGGTTGAGGCTTTGATTTGATGGTAGCTGCAAAGTCATAACAGTCGTAATCCTCCATAAGGCTGATGCCTGGTGCTACATCATAGGCATACTGATTGACGCCGTTGAGATAGGGACTATCCTCTGGTAAATTGTCAAAACAGCCGGCAAGTGGTGTGTAATAGGCATCATCGGCATGAGAGATCCAATTGCGGAGGTAAACTCGAACATTCAACTGGAGCTGGCAGACGGCAAAGAAGGTGACCACAATACCAATGATGATGATGATGGCATATTTAAGAATGGTGATGGCTCGCCAGCGTTTAGGTCTTATAAAGGTGGTGGGAGGGTTGGGTAAGCGACTATAGGCCTTTTTATTACCAAACAGATTGGATAAAAAGCCCATCTTGTCTTTTTGAAATGAAAAAAAAAAAAGAGAAAAAAAGGACAATAAAAAAAATCGCCAAGGCGGATGTGAATAAGTGCGAGAAATAGAAAAAAAAAAAGAAATCAAGCCTTCTCCTATTTAGACATCATTGTTACACACACACTACCATCTTCATTCTTCATGAAAGAGTGTGCTTTTCTCTCTTCCATTGTTTTCTTTTACAAGTAAAAAAAACATGAATAGAATGCCTAATATAAACAGAATGAGCTTGATGAATCAAGTATAAAAAAGGCATCATTCCTAAAACATGACGTCACACTCGATCAGGAACTGTAAATGAATATATAGATCATTTAGCTTCTGTTGTTCAGATCTAAAAAAAAAGGCTCAGTTCATATACATATGCTATAGAACTGAATTGTGTTACTCTTTCTATTTTGCTATTTCTTCTCACTCTATACATTCATCATTCATGCATCAAAAAAAAAAAAAGGTGTTCCAAGGGTCACACACATATATGTATATATAAATATGAAGATATAAATGTATGTATGTAATAGAAAAAGTGGTTTATTTACAATTCATTAGCCAAATGCGATATATGCCTCTTATCACCACGTACAAAGGGGTCTGTCCTTCTCGGTAAGAAGTTTCTCGGTTTCAATGGACTTGATAGCTTCCTCGCCTTCATCATATTCAATTCTGCAGAAATCATTCTCAGGTGATCTGGATTCGATCGGGTATCTCTAGTATAAGTGTTTGTGTCTGGATTGAAACGTGGTTGAGTGGTTGCTTCCGATCTTCGTCTACGATAGGGCCGTTTGGGAGGCGGCGGCATGGGGATAAAATCAGGCTTATTGTTCTCATTATTCTCACTGGTGTTATCAGAGGAGAGTGAAAGAGTTTTATAGAGTTGAGCAATGGTCTCTGTCCATCTTGACTTTTCTTCTGCTACATGAGGCGGTGATGACGACATTGCATAGGATTTAGTGGTGGATGTAGAGGGTTTTTGAGATTGTGAAAATGAAGGAATGGAGAGCCTATTCAATGCATCCCTATCCTCTTCCTCTTCCTCTTCTTCGTCGTCGTCGTCATCATCATCATCATCATCGTCATCATCATCATCCAAATCAATAGCGGGTGGTATTGAATATAACACAGGTTTTAAATCTGAGCCCTTTGTATCCGATTGTTGTTCGTGTACCGCAGCACTAAGAGAGGGTGGCGGCATATGTAATGGTAGTACCAAGTAGTCCGTTGACAGGAAATTACGAAAAGGTGAATGTACCTTTTTTTATAGTTTGAAAATACGTGAATATAGTGAGACAATGAACCTTCCTGTTATTAGAACAAACTTACCAAATCCTCCTCATCAGGAATACTCTCTCTACTATCCACTGCCAACCAATTCTCTACATGTGACATGCGACGCACGGGTTCTTCTGTCTGTTTTTTTCTTCTCTGTTTCCGTTTCTTCTTTATTAAGGGTGGAATAGCACCATAAGGCTCAGGTGCCTTTGCAGCTAGTTGCTTAATCATATCATTGTAGAGCTGTTCTTCATTGGCTTCTTCTGGTATTGCAACTGGTTCAATGTGAGATGCCATCTTTTTCTTTTTTTATATGAGAAAAAAAACAAAAGATAAAGAGGGCGAACCTCTATTTTTAACCTCAGTTGAACAAATAGAAAAAAAATTTTCTGTCACAGCGTCTATTTTGGAAATAAAATGATGCATATTGAAAAGCTTGTTTCATTTTTTTTCTTTCTTTTTTTTTTTTTTCCCACTTCTCCATGTTGCAATTTAAGGGCAAAAAAGACTGTATTCAACAAGGTTTGATTTAAGAAGGGGTTGAATCATATATGATATCATATTGAAAACAAAAAGTAAATAGTATCTGACTATATATACTCTCATCCAACCGAGTTTTTAAATGCAAAACTGGATAAGCATAATGAAAAGGTACTAACAATAAGGATAAGCACTTTTTTTTTTTTTTTTTTTTTTTTTATTAATGAACAAACGATACAAAAGAGTGATGTAACTACAGATATCAAGACTGTATGGACAAATATGCTCATATTAAACCCATCCACTTTTATGAATGGTTGGAAACCATCAGTCCCACACTTCAAATCGCTCTATGATCAACTCTTTTATCACTATTTTGACTGTCCTTTTGAAACAGAAAACTATGTTGCACAACTGCAGTTGCCATGGTTACCTCCACAGTGGTTTGAGGCAAGTAAACCCTTACCATCGGGTAGATTGGGCCAGGTCTTTTATACATCCTGTTGTCTTCCTTGGGAGAAGAAGTCTTGTCATTTTGTAGTGCGTCAAGTGAATATTCAACAACTCAAGGTAAAAAAAAAAAAAAAAAAAAAAAAAAAAAAAAAAAAAAAAAAAAAAAAGAAAAAAAAGAAATAACAACTTGTAAACAAAAACAAAACAAAACTAGAACTATACATGTCCATCCAATGTGATTGGTATTACAGCCACACGTTCCAAATACAACAAGAAGAATCTGGCGCTTGTCTCTATTGCAGCAGATGCCAGTTTGGAGCAACTGATACCCCAGGCCGATGAATGGAGCCTTAAAAAGATGATGCGCATCGCACTCACGACCGCTGCAGCCGTGCGCGATTTACACAAACAGGGCAAGGTCCATCCCAACCTGCAGCCTCGAAATATCCTTGCATATCAGCATCAACGGCTGGAATTGGTGGACCACCAGAACTGCTTTGCACACAAAAATCAGGATACCTTTTATGGGCGCTGGCCCTACATTGCACCGGAGCACGATGTCACCCAGAGTGGCAATATATACTCGCTGGGCATCATCCTCTGGCAACTCTCATCGGGCATTGTGTTCCCCCACTGGGTGACCACATCACCTGATCTCTTTCGCATTCGGCCCCTGAAACATATGGATGAGGACTACCAGGCCCTCTATAAGCGATGCCTCTCACGTCAGCCCAACGAGAGACCTACGGCCGATGACGTATGTGAGGCGCTTGTCCAGATGATGATAAGCCATATGGCACTGGGTCATGACACGACAAAGAGCGAGGCACATGCGGCTGAGGTGAGAGAAAACCAGATGAGGATTGCGAGATACCTGGCCCATGTCAACCCTTGTGTGGCTAAACAGGCACTGGCGGATATGACGGAACGGGCGTCTCTCTCAAAGCGTATGATGTTTCAAATGGCTGTCTCTATTGAGAGACGATGGCAGACACCATCATCCAAGGACAAGAAGATTCGAAAGAAGAAGAAGAGAAGAGAGGAGGAGGAGGATTGTGTCATCACAACTTGTAATAGTGTGTATGGAACAGATCTTCCAGACTTTGTACAGATTGGTTATGTATAGTTTGAAAATATATATAATGTATATTTACATTTATTTGTTTATTATTGTTTGTCATTATTTTAAGCATTTCTTGGCTTCTTTGTCATTCTACCTGATCTATCATCCTTTGCCATATTTACATTCTTGGATGCCTTTATATCATTATCTTCTTGAGTAATACGTCGAAGTGGATAATCTAAATTCTGTTGTTGCAACACACTTGTTTATAATAACAGTTTAATCACTCTGTAAATTAGATAAAAGCACATTGTCCCTTACTTCATTACAGGTTTAGGATCCTCTTGGAAATAAGGATGACTTAGTGCCTTTTCAGCTGATATACGTTTTATAGGATCAAACTCTAATAGCTGTGATAACAAGTTGAATGCTGAATCACTCTTAGGACACACCATCATCTGATACACCTGTTTAAGCTTGTTGGGTGTTCTTATTATAAAAGGTACAAACGTTTTTTAACCAAGTGAATTCTATCCTATCTGATGATAACACTTACTGTGGAAATGAGCTGAGTTGTGGATAGTCTGGTAACTGATCAATAGTTGGCCATCTTTCCTCTTTTTAACATTTCTGTAAGACTTTTTTTTTTGTTATATGTCATTGTTATTTTCTACAACTCACTTGTGGGTGTACCCATTATATCAAATATCTTTGTTAATTGACTTCTCTGAAAGGGCACATTCTTTTTACCATCCATTTTAGCCTCTTCCCCTTTGAATATTGGCTTTAATGCTAACAATTCACCAAATATACATCCCACTGCCCACATATCAATTGCCTTTGTATAATGCTTTGAGCCCAATAATAACTCGGGGGCTCTGTACCAAATGGTGACAACCACTTTATCACCATTAAAGAGTGGCTGTAATGGTTTATCAAATAGACGTGCTAGACCTAGATCACCAATTTTGACAACACCTTCGCTTGTGAGTAGAACTAGATAGATTATATATTGAGCAAGCCTAGTTTTTGTCTGAATAATAACGTATTATATACCATTTGCAGGTTTTAAATCACGATGTATAACCCAATTTGAGTGAAGATAAGAAACACCATTAATGAGCTGCCAAAGAACTGATTTAACAACCACTTCGGGTATTGATTTACGTTCAGTATGTAGGTGATAATGAATGATTTGCTTATGAAAACAAAAAGTTAGTCTCCTTTGTGTATGATTGTCGTATACTATGTTATCATTACCAGAAAATCATGCTCTGCGTACTCAAAGACCATAAAAATGGCTTTATCCTCCAATAGTACCTCTTCTAAACCAACCACATTTTCCTGCCTTAACTCTCTGCACAACTTGAACGAATACGCTGATTAACAAGGATAGTATTATAAACAAAAAAAAAAAAACTTACAGCAATCTCTCTACAAGCTGACTGAGAAATGCCTACATACTCATGAGTATCACCCTCTCTATCCGGTTTAAACTTCTTGATGGCAAATTCACGCGGATCATCTCTATTTTCAAAGCATAAAAAGAAAGTGTGTTTGTGTGTCCTCTTTGTTATTATTATTATAAAAGAGAAGGAGGGGATTGATCTCACTTATTTTTTGATTTTGCTTTATACACTCTACCATAGGTACCAGAACTGATAAAACCAATGATTTCATACTTGTCTAGTACTGCTGGTCGACAAGCATCTCTCTTTGCTTTATATTCTGTCATTGCCATTTTGTAATAATAATAATAATAATAATAAAGGTACGTCAATTCTACATGTCTTATTTGCTTACTTTTTTTTTTATTATTTTATATATCAAACATGTGACCTGGTTTTGACCTGACAACAAACAGGTTATAATCTCAACTGGACAAGGCGGGATAAACTATATTCATATGGACCCTTATCAACTTGTTCATTGTAAGCAAATAAGGGCTTTTTATTATTATTATTATTATTATAACTTGTAATGACATTCTATTCGCTTTATTTTTCCCTTTTTCTTCTCATATCTACATTTATTTAAAATTACAAAATGGATGATATAAGACCAACTGGTGGACAGATACTGCAATCCGAATCTCCCGATATAAGTGTGATTCAAGCACAGTGTATTAAACAAGAGTAAATGAGTACATATCTTTATTTTTTTATATCTTTTTTTCTGTTATTGACCAGTCTATTTAGAGATTATCGGTCACAGATATGGAAAAATGGACTTGGAAAAACGGATGAAATAGAAATATATCCTCCAAAGAAGGACTTTACAAAGGACCATTTCTTTTGGCGTTTGAGTATCAATGAAATTACTGCTAATTGTAATTTCTCCATGTTTCCAGGCTATGATTGGTAAATATATATATATAAATATATGTCTTTCTTTTTTTTTTAACCTTCTTCAACCTAGTACAACTGTTGTTCTACCTGGCAAAGATGAAAAGCACAAGCCCTATATAATACTAAAACACCAGGATAATGAATCATCCAATAGAATACAACCCTTTTTTCCATATAGTTGGAGAGGAGAATGGTAAAAAAAAAAAAAAAAAAAAAAAAAAAAAAAAAAAAAAAAAAAAAAAAGATATATATGAACAAGTAAAACTGACTCTCTCTCTCTCTCTCTCTCTCTCTCTCTCTCTCTCTCTCTCTTCAATTTTAGGTCAACGACATGCAAAGTCTCCAATCCACCTGTCAGAAATCTAAAATTAATGATAAAACGTGGTGCAGGAAAGTCCCAAGTCCAAGTCGAGAAGATCAGCAGATCGAAATCGGGCCATCCCTACAGCGACCCTTCCAAAAATAAACTCTTTGGTTCCTTTGCATTGATTTATATCATTGAGGGCTATGTCAGTATCGTACTCGATGAGAATAACAAGAATGAACAGACACATGAATTAAAGGCCGGGCAGACCTTGTTTATTGAGAGGGACGAGGAGAGCGATCCAACTAGTTTTTCAATGAGTGCAACGGATAGCAGAGGTAAATCAGCACAGAGCGGTTTAGGTAAAGTAAAAAAATAGTTGTAAAAAACATCATCATTTATTTTTTGCTGATATATCTTTATTTTTTACAGAGGCAAGTGTTGTCATTATAAAAATTGAAGAAGGAAAGACATTTGGAGGCATCATGCCCACCAAAGAAAAGAAACCAGAGGCAGAAAAAGATCAGGCGGAAGAAGATACGGGTGACATTGTCCCCAGTAAATTCAGACACACTGCTCGCCGGCCTAGTCTCCTTGCACAGCTAGAGAAGATGGGAAACAGGGTGGAGCCCACACGGCCCTTGGCATCGCTCACGACCCGAAGAGACAGTGCCCCGGGGCTCGATAGCGACGTCCTCTCCATGTTGAATGGCTCATTTGACTCGAGCGGTATCTATGTACCCCCTATGTTTGCGCTTATGCATAACGAGACGGATATGCCCCCGCCAGTGACAAGAGATAAACTGGAGGTGACGGAATTCCCAATCCATGCCATCAGTACTGCATGGATCAAGATGATGACGCATGGTTTGAGTGAATGGATTAAGCTTCCTGTTATTGTCTGTCGCGGCACGGAAGATGGGTAAGTAATATACGTACTGAAAATAAATAAATAACAATCTAATTCTCTCTCTCCGGGTACAACATGCAGTCCTATTGTTGGTATCACTGCTGCCGTTCATGGAAATGAACTAAATGGATTACCTGCTATCCATCGGTAAAAAAAAAAAAAAAAAATGAAGTAGAGATATCCAACAACTCAAGTTTTAAAAAAAAAAAAAAAAAAAAAAAAAAAAAAAAAAAAAATAGATATATAGAAACACCATGTGGTTGAAAGTATGAATCGTTATCGCTCATTTCTTGTTTTTATATATAGAGTTGTTTCTCATATCGACGTCAACAAACTACAAGGTACCGTCGTTGCCGTCCCCTGTGTCAATGTCTGGGGCTACCTCAAATTCCAGCGAGAATTCGCAGATGGAAGGGATCTCAACAGACAATTCCCGGGAAAAGAAGATGGCTTTGCATCCCAGGTGTATTGCTATCACCTTATGAAGAAGATCATCTCTCAATTTAATTATATGGTGGACCTGCATACTGCAAGCTTTGGTCGCGTCAACTCTTACTATGTAAGAGCAGATATGGTAAGCAGAGAGAGAGAGGGAGGGAGAGAGGGAGGGGAGCTTACACTCTTTTTTTTTTAAGAATGACCCAGCTGGTGAGGCCATGGCCATTTTACAGCAACCTGAAATCGTACTTCATAACTCTGGCCAGGATGGTATTGTTTATTTAGAAAGATATATATCCCCAAAATAACCTCCTATTTGAACCCTTTATTATTATCATGATAGGTACTTTGCGCTCAGCTGCAGCTGCACGAGGCATTAAAGCCATCACGGTAGAAATAGGTAATCCTCAAACGTTCCAAGATCGATATGTACAGGTAATTGTACTTTTTCTTTTAGAAAAAAAAAAAGTTGAATCTTAATACTTTTAAAAAAAAATACCTATTTAATTGCTTTTATTTCTTTTTAGTGGGCATTTATGGGAATCATGCGTATTCTCGATCATTTGAAAATGTTCTCCCTTGACCATGTCAAAATCCCTCATTCGTTGAACCAATCAGCGGGACCGTCCCATACTATTCTTTGTTCTAAAGGATTTTGGGTAAAAAAAAAAAAAAAAAAAAAAAGAGATGGATATATGTTTTTTTTTTTTTTTTTATTTAAAATCTCACACCTATTCCTGCTATATCATAGCTCTACACAAAAGTAGGTGGTATACTAGAAGTCTATCCTGATGTAAATACCTTTGTAAGGAAGGGTGAAATTATCGCACATATTAAGAATATGTTTGGCAATGTCATTGATGAATATTTCTCTCCATGTACAGGAATGGTAAGCTCTTTCTTTTCTTTTTTTTTTTAAAGAAAAAGATCATTAGTTATAACAAAAAAAAACAGGTGATCGGCAGAAGCTCAAATCCTGTGGCTATGGCTGGAGACCGCATTGTGCATATGGGCATTATTAAAAAGACAAGTGAGGCATTAGCAAAGGCAGCTGGTGAAAACTACTGAAAATGCGAGTTTATCATTATTTTATTTTATTTGTAAAAGTTGTACTCGAAAAATAAACAACCAAAAAAAAAAGTGAAAAATAAAAATGCGATATTGGAGAAGGAGGTATTAAGATTTGGTTTTTCTTGAAAAACGACGAGTGTTAAAAAAGGTTAAATGTGTGTGTTGGCTTCAATATGTACAGATATAGGATAAGCAATCAAAAAAAAAAAAAATTTTTTTTTTGAAGGAAGCATTAGTGTTGTTTGCTTGAGCGATGATGATGTTTGGGGTCTAAATGTGCACTGTAGTGGTAAGTAGAATGGTGCGAATGATCTTTGTGACTGTTGGATTGTAATGGATGGCCCATATAGTGTGGCGATCTGACGTCGAGGTGTTGCTCGTGATGTATGGATGAAGAGGATGATGAGAGACCAGATCTTGTGTTGTATTCTAATGAGGGTATGCGAATGAGATCAATGTGTTTCTGACGTACTTTTCTATCACGCTGGTTCAGTAGGTCCTTTGCTTCTTGATCATAATCTCTGGTTGGATCAATTGGTTCTGGTTCTTCTGTTAGGTAACCCAACTCCTCAAAGAAGAATGTAAATGTAGTGTGAATATGATTATTTTCATCAATGCTAGTTTCTTCAGGCGTCAGGGCTACAATGTGAAATAGATTTTCTTGGCATTCAGAATCTTCCATCCAGCTGCAAGTCTCTTGGTCGTTCAAAGGTGCTTGACATTCCTCATTTACTTCTGGTGTAAGAGAGAAGAAAACAAATGATGGAGTGGGCGTTGATACTTCCATTGTGTATGTGTGTGTAGTCTGTAAAAAAAAAAGAGAAGGTTTTGGAAGATAGAGAAATTAGAGAAAGCGAAAGAGAGAAAAAAGAAAAGAAAGATTGCTTTTTATAATGATCTGCTGCCCTTTACGGGAATTCAAGGAACCAAAAATGCATGCATAAGCCAATGGAGGGTGATGAGCAATAATGATCAGCCAATCAAGATTTCTAACGGAATCTTATCAAACAAGCAAACTTTTGGGCAGATAAAAAGACAATCGTTAGAAAATGCGTTCCCTATTTTTTCACATGACTGATCACTTTTTTCATTAAGCGCACTTTTAAAAAAAAAAAAGAGGCAATAGACTTTTCTCTCTTTCTGGTACAAAATCGTTTCCCATGGCACAAATCAAATTCTACGACCTGGAGATAAACCCAAAAGGCCTAATTTGGTCACCAAATACCTGCAAAACGCGTTTTGCTTTGAATGTCAAAGTATGACATTTATGGATATATTTATAAACACGCAAAAATAAACAAATGCATATTCACATTTTTTTTAAACTTTTAGAATATCCCTTATGATACTGAATGGGTTGGTTTCCATAATCTTCATGGTGTTGTTTCTTCAAAAACGTAAGTACTAATTTGCTTTTAATTCTATTTCTATTTATTAAAGAAACAATAATATAGCAAGAGTGGTGTACCACCCACAGTACCCATCATTGAAGATTTTACTCATGATGGTAAAGTCATTCAAGATTCTTGGGAAATTGCAAAGTACCTCGAAGAGACCTACCCAGATACTCCCAGTTTGTTCCATGGAAGCATTGGTGTCCATAAGGCCTTTGAGGAATACAGCGCTGCCAAGATTACATCCATTCTCTTCAAGATGTGTGTGCTTCAAATCCATGAAAACTGTGGTTCAGAAGAGATCAAGCAATGGTTCCGCGAGAACCGGGAAGCAAAGTTGGGCACGACTTTGGAGAATTTTGCAGGTGATGCAAAGACCCTCTATGAACCACTTAAGGATAACTTGAGACCAGTTCATACTGTCTTGACTCAATATCCATTTGTGACAGGTGACAAAGGTATAGTAAAAAACTTGAACAAAAAAAAAAGCCCGCTCACTAAACCACACCTTTTTTTATTTTGTTAAATAGTTGGATGGGCAGATGTTGCTTTGGCTTCTCATTTCACTCTTTTATCAAGCCTTCGTCCTGATATTTTTGAGGAAGCTGTATTGAATGCTTATGATGACGCTGCCATCAGAGATTGGTGGAACCGCATGGAGAAGTATAGAGGCGAAGCACCTCAATAATGTATTGTTTTTAAATTAAAGTTTTTGTTTTTAAACTCTGAGATGATAAGAGATCTATCTTGACCATTCAAAGACATTTTTCCCACATATTGAGTTGCCTTTTTTTTATTGTAAGCGGAGAGGTTTATTGTTTAGCCTTTGATCGTTACACGACTGATTAAGAAGAGCTTGAAGGTTAAAAATAAAATGATAAGATGATATAGCTTCTCATCTCCTTAGTCGTGGTAGAACAAGAACATAACCTTGTAAAGAAAAGAGAGAGAAAAGCAAGAGGGGTCTTGGATATGTATATATGCAGCTGTACACACTATAAGAATGAATAGCAAATGAGCCAATATGATTCTATTCCACTTAAGTTTATTAACATTCAATATATATTAAGGGAATAGTACTTGACAAAAAAAAAAAGGATATAGCAAGCGAGTTTTTCAGGTTTGAGTGTTGAGGTATTATGATAGCACTACCTTCCTTTGTATTGCAAAGTAAAAAAAAAAAACCTGATATATAATTGTATTACGTAAATTCGAAATCACTTTCTAGAAAAGTCAAAATGTACACTTGGAATTTAAAGTCTGATTTACTATTTTTGTTTTTCCAGACAGTTTGCGACATTACTGGTCTTTCTTGCGAATATCAAATCATTTGAAAAATTTCGCTCTTGTAACAACTGTTTTTGATTTTAAAATATAGTTTTTAGAATGGATCCATTATATAATTTTCTCTTTGTCTCCAGCTAGTCGTACCATATTGACTCGTGGTGCTCAAATTGTTTCTTCAAAACATTTCAATATAGAATGATATTACCTCGTCATGGAAAAATCCTTCACTTTGCTGGAGCTTATAAAACTATTTAATTTGGAAATACGTGTATACTTTTCTAACGACTGCACTAAATGAGATAAACAAAGTTAGGTGATCAATCAATTGAACCAGAGTAAGTTTAAAACTATATTGATAATAAAAGGTTAATATTCACATACCATTAATAGAGATAAAAAACGCAATCTACTTGACTACTAAAAAAAAAAAAAAAAAAAAAAAGTCAAAAGGAAAGAAAGCCGACTTTATATATATTGATAGCGATTTTTTATAATTATCACTACTTTTCTTTTTTTTTCTAAACTTGTAAAGGTTTTCTTTAATACCCTTCTTTTATTAATGGTTCAAATCGGAAGAGAGAATATCAAACAGTAGAATTCTTATTATTTTAGATATTCGTTGAAAGATGTAATCCACAAGATTTTCCATTTGCAAACAAAAATCTGGTTTATGGGATTCACCGTATTTCTAAAAATAAAAATGGCTTGTATACTTGTATTTGTAGTACTTGTGCTATTACTATTTAATTTTAATTTTTTGTTTACTTCAATTGAAAAGTTGTTTATTAGATATTCAAGAGCATATAAATAAAAGTGTTCCATTTCGATCGTCCCAAGTATTACCGTTATTGCATCTATCTTGCATAAGATCCAAGAATAAATACTAAAAACTTAAACAAAAAAAATAAGCTTAGATAGTTAGCTCACATTTAGTAAATATATATATGATCTTCATTTTTCATTGATTTTGCGCTTATGGAAGTAGCTACGCTTTTAGCTGAGTGAAAAAGTCAAAGTTGGATTTAGATGGAACATTCGGGGTTATCAACTGACCAGCAGGTCCCCTTCTAAAGTAATAGGCCAATATATATAAAAAAAAAAGATCAAAACAGTTTTCATTATCAGTTCATCGATCTACATCAGTATATGAGTTATTAGCTTTATCACATGCAGAATTCAGTTAAACTTGACGTATTTATCAGTGAACTTGATAATCATAGCAATACTAATGCTATCACAAATTTTGATATTTATGTCTTTACAGTGTAACAATAAATAGATATGAAGAATAATGCGCATTAAATCAAATCAGATCAAGTCAAATATTTATATTTATAGTACCAATCATTTTCTCGTTTAATGTTTTAGTATCGTCCAAATCAAGGAAACTAAATATTAAAAGATATATAAACGGGTATCGTAAGCTCGAACTTAGAAGAGCCACTTTTTTTTTTTTAGACATGAAATTTCTAAGATCAATTGTTAATAGAGCTGGATTCATCTTGCTGTGTCTTTCAACATTCTGCTGTGCTGTTCATGAAAACAGTATCCTATCCTTAACAGAGTCGTATAATGAACCAAGAAACATTGGATTTTCAGCATTATTCGGTGGATCATCGCATTACAATTGGGTTTTAGTAATATTAAATGAGCTAAAAAACCGTGGACATAATGTATCTTTTATAGCTAAGGTGATTTTTTTTTTTGAACCAACATAACTACTTTATACACACTATATCTTTTTTTTTTTTTTTTTTTTTTTTTTTTTTTTTTTTTTTTTTTTTTTTTTTTTTTTTTTTTAGATAGATAAAGGGGGAAAACTAATTTTCTGTTATAAACCATGGCAATTAATTATATATTATAGAATGATGGCATTCGTTGTGCAAAGTTATTTCCTGAGATTAATACAATATCACTTGGACCAGATCTAGAATTTGAAGATAAAAACCTTGTTTTCACTGCTCTAGAAGAAAGAACTTCTGACATAAAAATGAAACTTGAAATTGGAACTGCAATTAAAAATTCATGGAGTAAAGGTACGATATTCTTTTTTTTATTATTAAAAAAAGAATGCTTCGTTCTACTCGCTTAAATTGGTATTTTGTAGATTATCCGGCTCTACTTGACTTTATCAAATCATATAACATTGACCTGATGCTTTGTGATCATTTTTCGGAAGCTTGCGTTGATGCTTCAAGAAAAATAGGAATACCCTTTATTGTAACTTCTGTACTCGAAATGACTCAAGGTATATATGTAAATAAAGGGTGGTATATAGCTTAACTAATTCTCCAAAAAATTGTCTATTGTAGAGTCAGATGCCCCTTACGTTAACGTTCTTGGTATGACGGTGGACGATTTTTCAACAGAACATCAAAGTATATATAAACGATTCAAGGATTATTTTATTGAACCGTTTGAAATCATCTCCGCCTTTCAAGGTTTATTCAATGACATAGTGGCCCTAAAAAGATCCTTCGGAGTGGATACTTCTTTGAATCCATCAGAGGCATGGGGAGACAGCATCAAGCTTGTAAATAGTTTCTTTGGATTAGCAGCTCCACGACCTTTAGGTGCACTTGTTGAACAAGTGGGTCCAATTATACCAAGATATCATCCCACTTTAACTGAAGACTTGAGGTATTATCTCAATAGTCATAGAAAGACTGTGTACGTGTCCTTTGGTCAGCATGCAACGCCTTCTCGGAATACCATTCGTCTTCTTCTCACTAGTCTTTTGGAAAATCTTGAATCCGGAGATATTGATGGAATCATATGGGCAGTAGTGAACTCTCAAAAATATTTCCCCGACTACGTTACAACTTCATCAAATACTACCTATTCGATTAGAGACTTACTTGATGGCAAACACCCCAGTATACGGTTTGACAAATGGATTCCCCAAATCGCTCTATTACTTCATCCATCAACTCATATCTTTGTTTCCCATGGAGGATACGGCTCTTGCATTGAATCAATGTATGCTGGTGTTCGTATGGTAGTAGTTCCCTCTTTTGCAGATCAATTTGGAAATGCCATGTCAATCCAAAGAGCTAACTTGGGTGTATCGATGCGACTTCCAGTAAGTTTAAAGAAATTAACAAATGAGATAAAAAGGGTGGCATCAGATGAAGACGGTGAAATCAAAAAGAGCCTGAAGCGAATGCAAGCTATTGTTCAAATCCGTTCACGTAATGGACCTAAGATTGGTGCCGACGTAGTAGAAGAAGTGTTATTCTCACATGCCAACGGCAAGATTCCACACCGTTATGCTGCTTCTCGAAGACTTTCTTTTATAAGAGCCCACAATATAGATCTTTATTTTATATTAGCTACAATAGTTTCTAGTATTATCATTTTTACAGGATATGCAGTAATTTCTTTTAAGGGATATATAGTCTCGAAATATGGGCAAGAGAAAAAGAAAAAAACAATGTAATATTATAAATAATTCGCCAATAAACAAGATATTTGTAGCTACTAAAGGTGAAACGAAGAGAGACATTAACTGAGTGGATGTATATTGTTCCTTGGAGTTTATAAAAGTCTTTGTGTCTCAAGTCTTTTTATTTGATATTATGATGCATAAATTATTTTGTACATCTCATCCGAAAAAAAAAAAAATATGGTTAAAAGAGTAAAATTTTTCCTCTCAAGAGCTTTACAATGTTACTTAGTTTTTGACCCGGTCTTGTTGATAGGAAGATATGACTTTGTTCTCAGGTTCAACTCAGAAAACTAGTTCCAAACCTTTACTCTTGTCTTATTATTATCAAGTAATAAGATCGATTATCATTTGGATGAATATATTCAATCAATGAACCTTATTTTTCACT